>JACXGK010001699.1:12566-64966 GCA_016801125.1 Novumbra hubbsi
AGACATACTTTCAAACAAAAGGTGTATTTAATCCCAAAACAAGACAAATACAAACTACACGGACTGTACACGTAAAATGAAAGGACTAACTAACATAAAAACGATATACAGAAAACATGTAGAGCATTCGCTTGAAATGTGAGTTAAACAGAGGACAAACCGTGAGCTGTTGAGATAAGCACAAACAATAAACCACACCAGGTGTGGCTGTGAAACTAACCTAAGTAGGCTCCCCAATCAGAGTCAACTGATTGCAGCTGCTCTGACTGGGGAGCCCACAACGGCATAGAGATGGCTAGAGGCCTCTCCATGTGCCATGCCCTGAATGGGAGCCCCAAAGCACAGAGATGGCTAGGGGCCCGCATCCAGGACATGACAATCTTCATCGTCTTTCAATCGTTTGTGGACAATATTTTTTGGGACATGCAAGCCAGGGTGTGGTGGTATAAATTGATGACATATTGATATATTCTGCCACCCAGGCCAACCATGTTACCACCGTCTTCAGGGTGTTGAAACGACTCATGGAGCATGATCTCTATGTGAAGGGTTGGAAGTGCTTGTTTTTCTAATCGTCCATTTCCTTCCTTGGATACCGCATTTCCTCTGGGGTAGTGGAGATGGAGAAATTGCGCACAGAGGACGTGTGCAATTGGCCTATACCGACTTCCATTAAGGCATTGCAGAGATTCTTGGGGTATATCTGGGGTTTTGGTCAAGTGGCGGCTCCGATTACTTCACTGTTGAAGGGTGAGCCATCTAAATTACAGTGGAATCCCGAGGAGCATCAGACTTTTGGCGCCCTAACGGCTAATTTTTCCTCTGCCCCTGTACTGGCTCATCCGGAACCAGAACTACAGTTCATCATAGAAGTGGATGCCTCCGAGGTCGGGGTGGGGGCCATGCGCTCAGGGACACCACCTAAACCTTTCCCTATGAATATGTCAAGGTAAATAAATACAGTTGATTACACTGCATCCTGCACATTGGTCCTCATCTTTCGCAAATCTCACTTCAGTTGTAAAATGTCCAATAATAAGATGTTATAAGATCATAAAGCACACAAGAAATGAACACAAGCTAAATAATCTAAATTTGTAGTAAATAAAGTGAATAATTCCTAAAAGGATTCTAAAGTATTATGAGAGTAATTTTGCTGACATTGATCATACACTGTCATACAAGTCTGACTTGTTCTTGCATTAACAAAGCAAGAGGAATTTCTGGGTTCATTAAGCTAGATAAGAGGATCTGGTCTTTGTTAGTTGATGACACCTGAAGTCCTGTGACCCTTTAACCATCTGTTCCTGCTATCACTGTATAGTTGGGAGCTATTAGGGCACCTGGATGAACACAGGATAAAGAGAATATACAGATGGGGCCAGAAAGGGAACATTGTTTTGACACACCCCTAGACTGAGTTATACCGAATGGATATGCAAATTACCTTTGTGTATAAAGTAACTGTGAAATGGTAGAGATGCTTCCCTGTCACTCTGGGTGGAAGTGAACCATACTCTCCTTGCAAGTGAATCTTTAACAAACTGTTAATTGTGCAAGCCATTGTTTGTTATTCTTACCAGCCTCACTTATAATTCTAGACATAGTAAAATGTCCATGATAGTTTGAACACAAGAATATCAGGCTTATTTGCAGTGTTGGCTTAGCTCTGCCTTTAGGTTGTTTGATATGCCAGTTCCTTCCAACAACTAAAAGCTGAATACAAATAAATACATACATTTGTCAGGGTAACAATCAGTCTAGCACACTTGCTTGGTGGTGTTTCGGGCTTCATGGTGCAAATGCATTGCTCTCATTCACCAATTTGCAGCGCTTTGCTTGTCACCTGTGGGCATGTTCTGTGACAGCACAATCTGTGATTGTAAAGGAGAAGACCAGTGCTATGAAAGTAATGTCTTCTCTTATTTCAATGTTTTTCTTTTTCATTTTACTTTTCAGACAAAATAAAAGGTGCTGAATTTATTTTTTGGTGAAAATATCTGTGGATATCATCTAAACTCTTGTGATTTTTCTTGTATAGTTAGCTAGCTGACTTGGCTGGCAGGTTTAATCGCTATTGATTATTAGCTAAAGATTTGAACTCAATTGGCTTTATTTAAAAAAAAAAAGGATTGCTGAGTTTTTTCTTCATGGATGCAGGAAAATGGAAGAATAGTCAAAAATGGTTATCGGGAAGGCTAGAGACAGGAGCATAGATAAAGAAAAGGAAATAGAGCAGGTTGTTTGATGGAGCTATAAGCGAATGAGTATTGAAGGGAAGCATGCGCACAGACAGAAATGCAGGTTCACCAAGAATGCTTTATGGGAATCCGCGATTCCACTGACACAACACATTCATGAAAATAACAAAAGAAGGAGCACCTATAAAGCTCCCTAGCCAGGTGTCCTACAGTAAACAAAATGTTTCTTAACGACAATCACCGACACGGAGACGTGGACTTGCAGTCATTAAATACCATGCACTAGTACAAATTGAGAACAGGTGTGCAACGTGCCACCTTCACGTCCCCCAGGACGCCGGCGTGCCTCAGTAAGACGGTGAGCCAGACCTCCTGTGACCAGAGGGGGCGGGCACCGGCGGCACCGTGACAGGAGCAAAAAAAAGCAGTCACAGAAAAGATGCAGATATATTTCAATCATGCACAACCTTCTATACATCAGTGAAATCTAAAGGGACCACTATATTACAATGACCTTGTTGGAATTGTATATCTTAATAAAGATATTGGAGAGAATTAAATTTGTGCCATTGCAGTATAGAATCCTGGCTCCAGTAGTTCACGTCATCGGCCATCTAGCTGCACGTCCTAATTTTTCACACCATCTGTCTATTGTCTTGTCCCCATTATTATACCTGGTTTCCAATAACTCGTCATTGTGTGTAAATATGTCTCATCTGGCACTCATTCTACGCATGTGAGTGTTATCTTCTTGCAATAGATATTAGATTTAAATATTGCAGTAGATATTCAAAAATATCTGATTCTGAAAAAAATCTAATTTTGTTTGTAACTTTTTTGTTTATTACTCCATTTGTGTAATTGAATGCTAAAAAAACTATTAAGGGAACACATAATCACAGTACAACACCAAGTCAATAAAAATCAGCAATATCAATCTGTCCAGTTAGGACGCATACACGATTGGGAATCAATGTCACCAGTTTTGAGGCAAATGAAAGTGACAACAGGTGCACTGGAGAGGCAACAGCAAGAGAACCATCAAAAATGGTATGGTTTTGCAGATGGTGGCCACAGACAATTGTGCCCTCCTCAGCCTTCCTAAGGGGTCAGCAGAGTGGCAGCTGATATCGTAAGGTATCGTTTAGATCTGGGTTGGGAGGGGGGTCAGTAGAGTGCCAGCTGGAATCGTCAGGATTCTCTTTGATCTACAGCACAACCAGGGGGGCTCGGGACAAGGCATTCTGAGCCTGGTACTACACAGGTGTAGGCCGAGACCTCATGTACTTCTAGGTTGAAATGCAACAGAAGACAAGGAAAATTAGAGAGTGCATTTCTTAGAGTTACAAGGATCTACAATGGAGAAGGAGAACTGACCCTCTCCCGTTTCACAATAAAATAGTAGCGTAAACCATTTGTCTGAGACGGTGGTCCAGTGACACTGTGCCCCTATCCGGGGGAGGTCCCAGACAGGGCTCAACACGCAAGAAATCAATCCACCCACATTTCCAGGCATCAGCCAAAAAGACATCAACCAACTGCAACCACCCTGAATGAGTATTGCCAGCAGAGTTCATTTTAATTGCTGGAGAGGTGCAACAGAAAGACAACAGCAAGCCAGTGACTCCACCCTCAAATGGCATTGGAGAGTGGGCATCCCAGTGAAGATGAGAGCCCACCTGGAAAGACAGCAGGGGGGGACAGTATCAAACCTTTCCATTCACCTTCATACCCCTGGGCCAGGCTACACTAGTCATAGACCATGCTGAAAAGATGTGTCTTTAGTAGACACTTGAAAGTTGGCACAGAGTCTGCATTTGTAACTGTAAATGTGTGGGTTTAGAACTCGTTACTAATTTAGTGAACGTGTCAAGCGATACAGGATAAAAAAATCCCCAGTGTCCCCATTGATATTAGGTCAGGGGAGTTGTTAACATTGTTAGCGCAGGTGAAAGTTTGCCGACTAGGCCTACAGGGGGAGTCAGTTCTTGTTTTCTAATGGTGATGATCTTTTCATCAAAAAGTTAATGAATTAATTATTGCTAAAGTGAAGACCCACTTCATTTGTTGAAGGTTTTTTATTTGTTAACTTTGAAACTGTATCACAGAGAAATGTTGGATTGTTTTTGTTCACCTCAATCAGGTTAAAAAATAAGCCGAATGTGCAGACGTGAGTGCTTTTCTATAATGTTTTGTTTGTGTACCAGGTAGCAAGTTTCTTGTTGCATACTTCTCTTGTTATTAGTGGTGGAACCCTATCTAAAGTATTATGCAGTATTGAGTTTAGATTCTCAATTTTATCGTTTACTGATTTGTTTGCAGTGAACCAAACTGGAAGAATAGTAAGAAATCTATTTGTAGTCTGAGAATTTATATTACGGCTTGTAAAAGTCATTGTTTCAGGTACATGTGGGTTTTTTAATTTAGCAGTAAATGTGATAAGACAGTGGTCTGATATTCCAGGGTAAATGCAAAAAAAAATTGGATCCACAACATCAATCTCTCGCAACAAGACTAAGTCTAACGTATGATTGTGGCAATACGTTAGGTTTTTTGAAGAGAGTCATTGGACTTTTCCATGTGAGTATTGAAATCGCCAAAATTTTGAATAATATCTGCCATGACTACAAGGTTAGATTTGGAAAAAGCACTAAGGAACGAACACTGTGTAAGGCCGGGTGACCTGTAAATAGTAGCTATGAAAAGCAATTTATCAGCCTGGTACACTTTCTTAGGTAAAACTTCAAAAGCATGAAAATCAATGATGTGTTTATGAGTAAATCTATATTTAGTGTCATAAATATTAGCAACACCTCCCCCCTTTCATGATGCGTGAGGCATATGATCACTGGTGTAGCCAGGAGGGGAGGCCTCATTTAGGGCAATAAATCATCAGGACATTATTGTAAAACCCTTTGCAAATGTGTACCACAATCCACAAGTATGTAGCATGATCCACAAGTGTACATAGATATGTAAATGGGTAGACAAATCTGTAAGTCTGAAGTCTGTACATGTGTAGACAAAAGCATGGCCTTTAAATTGGCTGTCTTTTTACAAGTTTTGACTGTTTGTTCCCCTTGTTTGTGTGATCTGCCAATATGTGTGACGATCTGCAAACACATGTGGATAAACACTATAGAAGCCCATAGGGACTATTTTCAAATAATCATGCAATGTCATTTTCAATATTTTATTTACATTAGAGGCAATATTCAAATGAAGATTTTATAAGCATTTTCACCTAGTCATATCGGTGTTCTATGACAATATTAATATTAAAATGGACATACCCCTCTGTCATATTTGCATTAACAATTATATTAAAATGTTAATGCAAGTAATGACAGTGGCTTGGCTCTAAGGGAAGTTACCATGTTGGCTGATCATCTTGACAGCAACCTCATCTCGCCCACAGAGGCTTGTGAAGGGGGTGTGTTAGTGCTAATGGATAGTTCCTTATTAGATTTTTTGAATGTAGATAATGATCAACACTAATCAACAGTTTGTCACATTATGAGTTGCCATGATGACCTTCACACAAATTAGAAAAGCATGAGATTGAAATTGTTTACCTAGATTTTCGGAGTGAATTTAAATCTAGCCCTTAAACGGTTGGTGATTTTGGTTTCCATTAACCATTGTCAAGTAATTTACGAATTATACAATGTACAGTAAAGATTTGGATCATTACTCAATGTGTAATTTAACTGTTCCTTAAATAGTAATATATCCTGCCAACTTCAAATGTTGACAAAGCATCTCGATTAACGAACGGTTAGGATATTGACTTGGCCTATAGCTCTTTGAATGATTTCCAGAACTTTGGCTAAAGAATCTCCTATTATACTGTAGAATGATTCACCCCTTTTGATTTGCAGTGTGCCAGGTCCAGAAAAGAAAAAGCAGACTATATTTTTACATTCCCACCACCACACCGTTGGGATAAGTTTCTTTTATTAGTAGGCGTAGGCAGTGTTATGTTTTCAGCCAAACATGGTGGTTTTGATCGTGACCAAAAAGCTAGTGATGGCACATTCCGCTAGTGATGGCACATTCCGAAAAAAATTATAATTGTGTTGAGGCTTTCAAAACCCTTGCAACATTTACTCAACAGTGCCAATTAGAAATAAAAATCGGATGTTCAATGTTCTTAAAGACGTCTTTGACCAAATTGCTAGATGCTAAATGTTTTCTAGCTCAACATTTGGGGGTTGCAATTAAAAAAAGGACTTTTGAATTCTGCCTCGTCATCTAGTGGTTAGACGGAGACCTGTGTAGGCCAACAAGTCCCAGTGTCCCGCACCCACTGCGAAATTTGATGGAGGATCAGTGATCTTGGGGTGCTTCAGCAAGGCTGAAATTAAAAGTTTTTACTAACGTTAAAACTTTAGTATTGCACTGTTTAAAAATTAATATGAACTTATTTTCTTAACACTCCAGTTGCCATTTTCTGCAAATAAATGCACAAAATGACAATATTTTTATTTGGAATTTGGGACAAATGTTGTTAGTAGTTAGATAAAGACAAACACATAGTAAATTTGTTCGTTTTGAGAAAAAACTAATATTAATTTTCACAAAGTCTGATACCTCAGTTTTAATGATGGCAATTCATTGCCATAAAAATTAATTAAATCCCAACAAAACATTTCCATTGCATTGCGGCCCTGCCAAAAAAGAACAAGCTGATGTCATGTCAGTGATTCTCAAATTAACACAGATCAGAGTGTTGCCAAGGTCAAGGCTGGAGATCACTCTGTCATGCTGATTGAGTTAGAATAACAGACTTGAAGCATTAATAAAAGGAAGGTGGGGCTTGAAATAATTGTTCTTCCTCTGTTAACCATGGTTACCTGCAAGGAAAGGAAACACGTGCAGTCATCATTGCATTGCACAAAAAGGGCTTCACTGTCAAGGATATTGCTGCCAGTACAATTGTATTGAAATCTACCATCCATCGGATCATTTAGAACTTCAAGGAGAGGTTTAATTATTGTGAAGTAGGCATCAGGGCACCCAAAAAAGTACTGCCGGCGCCAAGACCTTCTCATAAAGTTGATTCAGAAACAAGTTTGTCTGGAGAAGAGAAGGTGAGCGCTGCCATCAGTACCGTGTCATGCCAACAGTAAAGCATCCTGAGACCATTCATGTGTGTGTTTGCTTCTCAGCCAAGGGAGCAACTCTACAAGAGTAACTTCTCCCAACCATCCAAGAACAGTTTTGTGACAAAAAATGCCTGTTCCAGCATGATGGAGCACCTTGCCATAAGACAAAAGTGATAACTCAGTGGCACAAGGAACATAACATTGAAATGTTGGGTCCATGGCCAGGAAACTCCCCAGCCCTTATCCCATTGATAACTTGTGGTCAATCCTCAAGAGGCGGGTGGACAAACAAAACCCCACAAATTCCAAACTCCAAGAATTGATTCTGCAAGAATGGGCTGCCATCAGTCAGGATGTTGCCTATAAGTTAATTGACAGCAGGCTAAGGCGAATTTCAGACGTCTTGAAAAAGATGGTTCAACACTGCAAATATTTAATCTTTCCGTAAACTTAATGTAATTGTCACTAAAAGCCTTTGACACTTGAAATTTTTGTACTTGTACCTACGCATACCATAGTAAAACTGACAAAAAGATCTAAAAACAGTGATGCAGCTACCTTTGTGTAAACCAATATTTCAAATGTTTCAAAACTTTTGGCCATGGGTGTATATCCAGGACTGTGTATGTTTTGGAGCAACATCCAAAAAACATACCTTTCAGTGAAGTGCTTTTAGTGCTGATTTCAGCAAGACAATGCCAAACCAAATTATTTCTGCATGTATTACAACACCATGGCTTTGTAGTGAAAGAGTTCAGTGCTTAACTTGCTTGCCTGTTGACCAGACTTGACACCCATTGAAAACAGTTGGTGCATTATAAAATGAAAAATACAGCTGATGTAAAAATACAGCTGATGTATCAAGGAAAAATGGGCAAACATTTAACTTTCAAAACAACAATTGGTCCCCTCAGTTCACAAACGCTTACATGTTGTTATTAGAAGAGATGGCAAACATGCCTGTCTTAACTTTTCTGAAACATGTTGCTCAAATTCAAAGTGGGCATTTAGGTTTCCAAAACCCATACAATTTCTCAGTTTCAACATCTGATATGTTTTTGCACCACTTTCAATTAAATATAGGGATTACATTTTTTGCTTATCATTACATTTTGTTTGTATTTGCAAATTTGAATATTTCGAAGATCCTAAAATCTTAGTTGCAATATTTTATTATAAGCATATTACATTTTGAAATAAGTGCTTCCCTTTTAACAAAATGTAGTTTACTTATTACTATTTAAGTAGTATTATTTAATTTCATACACCAAATGAATACAATTGAATGTATTAAATTACAACATAAGTGGTATGCACTTCAAGTAAACTGCTTTTTGGTAGACAGGTTGACATTTCATTCATTGTTCATTGGTCATAGCGTGGGTCAAGGATGTGCTTGAAAATGTAAGACCCGACATTTCTGTAATTTATGGGAGCGTGTGGTTGTGTTAGTGTATGTGTGTCTCTGCCTTGCCCTATTTAGACATTCATTCTGCTCAAAGAAGCATGCAGTAAAACATAAACATAGGGAAAGGACATTAGTAAAGTTTGTGGGTGGAGGGGGGCTCAGGGCGGGATCAAAACCATCCAGGAAATCACATGAGCAATCAAATATGTAGTGTTAAGCAAAGAATTCCATTGCTACCCGATCAGTTCAATGCAGCCCATCATGGGCTTTCTGAACCTGGATGTTAAAGCCGAGGATTTTTATTGGCATGGATCCCCTCAGCTTGGCAGGTTAAGGAATACGTTTTGAATGCAAAACCAAAAGCCTTTCTTGGCCCCCAAGTTGGGCAGTAGTCAGTAAACAGGCAAACGTCTGACTCCCTTGAGCGACTGAGGAACTGGCCGCTCTGTACTTTAATGATGGCCTGTCAGTCTATGTAGCAGAGTTGCCTGAAGATAAGGTTTCTTGGAGGGTTTTTGCACTCCCATTTCTATCACTCCTCTGTAAGACAGGCAAGGAAGCCACACAGGTAGCTGGCACTGAAAAAAGTAATGGAATCATTACCTTTTTTCCTGCGGTCAGAACAGTCTGTCTAATATAGCAAAACAGTCTAACTTCACAGTTAACTTTGAAACTAGCCACTAAGAAAGTAAAATCTTTCATTTACAGTAGTACCATACAAATGTTCCAATCACAACTATTTCCATAATACAAAAGGTTTATTTGGATCTATGGTGATGATTATGTGGGTGAAATCAGGCTCTTTAGAGGGTGATACATAACTTAAGGTCCAGGACATGAATATTACTTTCTGCTGTTCATTTTACAGCTATACATTTTTGTGGTAAATTGTGATCTCATTAATTATAAGCATTGTATTTAAATGACTATGGTTTGAAAGTCAGATTTAATTCATCAATCACAGAATTAGTAGTATGATCTTTACAGACATATTTATTAATTGATTTCCACAATGCATTAATGCAAGTTTTTGTTTAGGGGGCAAGTGGTGTTTATCTTCAAGCATAATAAGGCTTCACAGGATTCAGACTCAATACTTCTGCAATTCGCTGCTGATTCTTTTTAAACAAAAATGTCTCTGCTATACATACAGTGTATCCGTAAAGTAATCACAGCACTTTCCTTTTTCCAGGAAAATATTTTACAGCCTTATTCCAAAATGGATTTTCCTCAACATTCTACACCCCATAATGACAAAGTGTATGGGGTGTAAAAAAAAAAAGAAAAAAAAGTTGGTTTAACATTGTTAATAGATTAGCAAAAATTAAGTATGTAAATATAAACATGAACAGAAGTATTCACAGCTTTGCTCAATACTTTGTTGAAGCACCTTTGGCAGCATTTACAAACAGATGGATCTTAAGAGGTCCTGCAAAAAATAATGGGAGAAACTGCCCAGAAATAGGTGTTCCAAGCTTGTAACATCATTTGGATCTTGAATTTCTCATGCTCCCAGAGGCCGCGTTCATTGTGATTGGGGACTTTAAAATGCCAAAGATGTTTACGCTGATACCATAACGTGTTTCATTAAGAAGTGTTGTGCCGAGCAAAACAATACAGATCTACCCTAACCAAAAACCGTGGATTAATAGCGATGTTCATGCTCCACTCAATGCGCGGACCTCTGCTTTTAATTCCTGGAATGGAGAGGAGCATAGTTATGCCCTATGAAAAACTATCAAAGCAGCTAAATGCCAGTACAGTGACAAGATTGAAGGACAGTTCGGCACTACCCATTCTAGAAACATGGCAAGGAATTAAGATCATCACGGACATTGAAGGGAAAAAACCTCTGCGAACATTGCTGCCTCTCCCGGATGAGCTTAATACTTTTCATGCTAATTTCGAGGGAAATAACATTGTCCTGGTGGAGAGTGTTCCTGCAGCTGGAGCAAAATTCTCAGTATCTGTAGCGGAAGTTACCCGGTACTGGTGAATATCTGAAAAGCCGTGGGTCCAGACAGCATTCCAGGTCGCATCATCAGAGTGTGCGCAAACCAACCATCCTTTTCTGTGGTCCCCACATGCTTTAAAACATCCATCATTGTGCCTGTTCTGAAGCAACATACTGCTCACTCCCACCTGTAAAAAAGGAACACCTATGTGAGAATGCTGTTTGTGGACTACAGCTTAGTGTTTAACACTATAGTGCCCTCCAAGCTTGAAACTCCAGGCTCTGAGCTTTAACAGCTTTCTGTGCAACTGGATCCTGGACATCTTGTCGACAGGTGGTTAGAATGGCCATGAACAACTCCTCACCACTGACCCTTAACACTGGAGCCCCGCAGGGCTGTGTTCTCAAACATATTCTCTGGAAACACATGAGTGTGTGGCAATGCGCAGCTTGAATGTCACTATTAAGTTTGCAGATGATACGACAATGGTACGTTTGAACACTGACAATGATGAAACAGCCTACAGAGAGGAGGTGCACACTCTAACATGCTGGTGTCAAGAGCACAACCTCTCCCACTGGAAATTGAACATAAACCGACAGCTGAATGTCAATGCAGAACTCTATATATTTCCTTTGTATCCAATAAAATACACTGTGCCCCCCCACTTGATGTAGTCAGTCTTATTCTGTATATTTTGCTATATGCTCATGTGCACATCAGTGCCACAAAATGTACAAAGTGTCACGGCTTTGGCAGGTGCAGGTACCAAACGCAAACACATGCTAGTTATAGAGGTATTTATTGAGAAAGGAAAATGGTACTGTACTTACAACTAGAAAATAAACAGCGGCATGAAATCCAAAGAAAACCGTGACATATAATACAAACAATACTACATACAAAAACAATGAACCACCCCAACAAACAAAACAAGGACACATACATTGGGTGAATTATGTATTGAACACGTCGCCATTTTTCTCACTAAATATATATCCAAAGGTGCTATTGACATTACATTTTCATCAGATGTTGGTAAGAATAGTACCAAAACATCCTCTGAGAGCAACCTCTCCCAACCATCCAAGAACAGTTTGGTGACAAACAATGCATTTTCCAGCATGATGGAGCACCTTGCCATAAGGCAAAAGTGATAACAACCTCTCTACAGTTTGAATACCAATTGCCAAACTCTGGAGACCTGATCTCGCATTGTTTGTTTGGGCAGCCAAAATAACAATACTTCCATTATAACTTCAGATGTGATGGATACCTACTTAAATTAAAATGCAAACTCTCTATTGAATTCCCCATTAATAAACAACCCCAATTCCAAAAAGCTTAGGAAGATGCAAAAAATTCAAATAACAACAGGATGCAATGATGTGCAAATCATTTATCCCAATAACAAATATTATTGTTTTATTTATATATTGTTGTATATCTTGTTCTGCATTAATGGTAACTTCACAGATTTGCAAGACACCTATGTCAAGTGCACTAATGCTTCCCAATACCATCTCACAGGTGTTGGCTTTCAAAATGTGCTCTAATAACAAGCCAGATAGTCCTACTTCTCTAGTCTAGAGGACAAGGTTTCCATGATTCCCAAAAATAAAAAAACATTTTGATTTGTCGAACAACAGAACAGTTTTCCACTACGCCTCAGTCCATCTCAAATAAACTTGGAAGCCTAAAGCAGGGCTGTCCCTCCCCGGTTCCTGGAGATCTACTGTCCTGTATGTTTTATCTCTTCTACCCAATTTGTGGCTAACCTGATTAAGCTTTTCATCCAGCTAATAATTAGAATCAGGTGTACAAAATTAGAGTTGCAGAGAAAACCGACTGGACAGTAGATCTTCAGGAACAGCCCTGGCCTAGGAAAGCAGCTTTACTGGTTTCACTCTGACATCATGCAAACCGACATCATTAGGCCTAAGTGGCAATGTGTGCATGTGGTTTCAAAACCTAGTAATAAGACTCAAGCGATTGTGACTGATGCAGGCAACCTCTAAATATAGATGCACCCATGGGGTCAATGTTTGGTCCTCTTCTGTTCACACATGTAAATGACATTAGTGACACTGGGTACATTTTTACATTTACCTTTATGCTGAGGATACTTTATTTCGCTGTCTCATATATGACCCAAGCCAATTTTTACAGGGCAGTTGAGTAGTGAGTCCAAATGTACATATGATCCATGGCTTTGTTTACTTACAGTTTTTCTTCCAAGCATTACAGAAGTTCCACTCATATCTTGTCTTTTATAAGACACATTACTTATGTATTTAAAAACAAACTAAAACATCAAGCTTGGATTCCTGTGTATCTTTTGATAGTAAAAAAGAAATAGTCCAGGCCAATTGTATGTGGGGATACAATTTGTATGCATGCCACAACTTTTACACCTAAACCATTAGATGTTGTCTACAACTGTGCCCTTCGAGGTACAGTGGGGAGAACAAGTATTTGCTACACTGCCGATTTTGCAGGTTTTCCTACTTACAAAGCATCTAGAGGTCTGTAATTTTTTACAATACATCATATTGTATGATTAAGTAATTCATTTGCATTTTATTGCATGACATAAGTATTTGATACAACAGAAAACAGAACTTAATATTTGGCTGTCGCTGGGCAATACAGACTTTCAGCTCCCTTTAAAGATTTTCTATTGGGTTCTGGTCTGGAGACTGGCTAGGCCACTCCAGGACCTTGAGATGCTTCTTATGGAGCCACTCCTTAGTTGCCCTGGCTGTGTGTTTCGGGTTGTTGTCATGCTGGAAGACCCAGCCACGACCAATCTTCAATGCTCTTAATGAGGGAAGGAGGTTGTTGGCCAAGATCTTGCGATACATGGCCCCATCCATCCTCCCCTCAATGCGGTGCAGTCGTCCTGTCCCCTTTGCAGAAAAGCATCTCCAAAGAATGATGTTTCCACCTCCATGCTTCACGGTTGGGATGGTGTTCTTGGGGTTGTACTCATCTTTCTTCTTCTTCCAAACACGGAGTGGCGTATAGACCAAAAAGCTCTATTTTTGTCTTATCAGATCGCATGACCTTCTTCCATTCCTCCTCTGGATCATTCAGATGGTCATTGGCAAACTTCAGACGGGCCTGGACATGAGTTGGCTTGAGCAGGGGGACCTTGCGTGCGCTGCAGGATTTTAATCCATGACGGCGTAGTGTGTTACTAATGGTTTTCTTCGAGACTGTGGTCCCAGCTCTCTTCAGGTCATTGACCAGGTCTTGCCGTGTAGTTCTGGGCTGATCCCTCACCTTTCTCATGATCATTGATGCCAGACAAGGTGAGATCTTACATGGAGCCCAAGACCGAGGGTGATTGACCGTCATCTTGAACTTCTTCCATTTTATAGTATTTGCGCCAACAGTTGTTGCCTTCTCACCAAGCTACTTGCATATTGTCCTGTAGCCCATCCCAGCCTTGTGCAGGTCTACAATTTTATCCCTTATGTCCTTACACAGCTCTCTGGTCTTGGCCATTGTGGAGAGGTTGGAATCTGTTTGATTGAGTGTGTGGACAGTTTCTTTTCTACAGGTAACAAGTTCAAACAGGTGCAGTTAATACAGATGTGACGTCGCCTCCTGGTGGCGGGCCTTCCTCATGTCGCGTGGAACCCCGGCGTTCAACATCGCCTGCCTTCTAGTGGCCATTGTGTATGTTTGTCCTGTTTCCATGTCCTGTGAAGGCACCTTTCCCTGATCCCTTACACCTGCTCCCAAATAGTTAGGTATTTAAGGCCCTGTGTGTCTTGTCTCCGTGTGTGTTATTGTCGCTGTGTTTCGTGTGGTCGGTACGTACGTACTGTGCAGTGTATATCGAAAGGGAAACATTTTTCCATCTTTCATTTTTCCACGCCTGCGAGCACGTTGCTCTATCTACCTCCAGAAGAGAGGCTTTTGTTTAGCTACGAGAGTACGTTATTAAACCTACGATCTTCGTGAGCTCACACCTGCAGTTTGGTCCCGTTCTTTCCTTCACTCCGACATCACAACAGGTAATGAGTGGAGAACAGGAGGGCTTCTTAAAGAAAGACTAACAGGTCTGTGAGAGCCGGAATTCTTACTGTTTGGTAGGTGATCAAATACTTATGTCATGCAATAAAATGCAAATTAATTACTTAAAAATTATACAATGTGATTTTCTGGATATATATTTGGGATTCCGTGTCTCACAGTTGAAGTGTACCTATGATGAAAATGATAGACCTCTACATACTTTGTAAGTAGGAAAACCAGCAAAATCAGCGGTGTAATACTTGTTCTCCCCACTGTATATGTGGGGATAATTTTCAAACCCCCCATTAGAAGTTCTTTGAAAAGGTTAACAAAAGATTGGTTTGTATATGATACACCAAGAGTAGCCTCTGAACTTGAAACTTGGAATTACTGCTTTAATAAATTGTAACCAAATCCACCTGAAATTAAAGATACATGGTATAGCAATTTACACCAATCCGCCGTAACATTGACATGTACCACCCACCTAAGCATTGTTGCAGACCATGTACACCCTTTCATTCCATGATGGCATTTTCCTTTTTTAGCAGGATAATGCATCCTGTCACAATGCAAAAATAGTTCAGGAATGGTTCGTGTTATACAAGGTGTTGATTTGGCCTTCAAATTCCCAAGATCTCAATTTAATCGAGCATCTGTGGGATGTGCTGGACAAACAAGTCCAATCCAAGGAGGCCTCACCTCACAATTTACAGGACTTAAAGAAGCTGCTGCTAATGTCTTGGTGCCAGATACCGCAGCACACCTTCAGAGGTCTAGGATTTCCCTGCCTCGACAGGTCATGGCTGTTTTTGTAGCAATTGTGGACCTACACAATATTAGGCAGGCCATAATGTATTGGCTTTATAATAGTAAAGGCCATAAACATCAGAAAGATATATTTTTGATGTTAGATGGGGCTTAAAGGTTATCTGTGAGTAATTGGTATGCTTAACCTACATATTTTAAAGATCAAAACTGGACAGTGTAACTCAAACAAAGAACGCCGCTTATGGTACAAGTGACAACAAAAAGCACCTTCAGGTCCACCCCTGGTTATTCTAAGCCAGTCCAGCAGAGAATGTTAGATGGTTTGTGATAGTGCTCTGCACTCTTACCTAATGGCAGCACTGTTTGGGATAAATTGGACCTTCATGTCAGGGATCACAACGAAGAGTGAATTGCAGTAGTTCAGCCTAAAGAAGATAAAGACATGATTTAGCATCTCCATCTGATTAAGTGGATATGGGACAGCATGACATTTTTCCGTTGTTTGATTTGGCTGTCAACAGTCAGAGAGGAAGCAAGCTTTTCACCCACATTGGACACTGAAAAGTGGAATCTTCTGTCGTGAAAAAGTTTGTTTTATTAGGGAATGCTGAACATGGTACTAGGTAGGACATCATTTCAGCCTTTGCTAATACTTAATTATTACTAAAATAAATTCATTAACTGAGAAATTGCACATTAAACTACATTCATCATAATGTATGTTTTAATAAGGCTTGTTCCATTAAAGTAGCCTATACCAAATGTCCCAGGAGTCTCTTTCGCAGAAGAAAAGAACCGTAACATTGTTAGCAACATTGGGAGTTATAGTTATTAACAAGGTTAGAAATATGAATTTTTCTTATTGAAATAACAATTGCATCCTTGAAAATTGGCTTTTGTCAAATAATCCTCCATTTGTGGCATTACAGCCTTTGCAGACCTTAGGCATTCTAGTTGTCAATTTGTTAAGGTTATCTGAAGACATTTTACCCCATGCTTCCTGAAGCACTTCCCACAAGTTGCCAGTTTGTGCTGTTCTGTGAAAAGAGTAGTAGATCTTCAGTTTCTTCATTTTTCAGAACAAGAATAGACTTACAAAGAAAGTTATGTTTTTCTGGCCATTTTGACTCTTTAATTTAACCTACAATTGATGATGCTCCAGATAGTAAACTAGTTTAAAGAAGGTCAGTTTTATTGCATCTTTAATCTGTACACCAATTCCCAGCTGTGCTAAAATAATTGCAAAAGGGTTTTCCAATTATTCCAGTTATTTAGTAGATAATCCTGTGCACTGCCCAGTGTTTTCCACCTTTTCAACCTCAATTATAGACTTTCTTTTGTACCTTAGCCTTGTCCTGTCATCCCAAGTGTTTGGACCCTATTTTGCTTTTACTATGTCATCAAGCCTTTCCAGTTATACAACATGTTTAAAAAATCCCCAGCTTTTGTGTCTGTGGTACTTCATTACAATGTCTATGTAGGTAAACCATTAAAAAGCCATTTCTAACTGTGATTGTCATTTCCACATAAGCAATGTCTAAACAATTTGATGTATTTTTCATGGACAAAACATTTGCTTCTGTTTGGAAAACAAGGACATTTCTAAGTGACCCCAAACTTTTGAATGGTGGTGAGACCTACCTAGTTATGTAAGAAAGTTTGGTTGCAAGGGGCTAGATTCATAAAGAAGGGAATTGGAATAAGAAATTGGTGAATTAAAATGAGAGGATTAGGATTAAAAGATTTCATTCAGATCGTCAATAGCTACTACCAAATGAGCAGCAACTGGGCTTCAATCGAAACAGAGCATTACAGAACAAATAACATGAAACTACATGTAAGATACAAATACATAACAATATATGCATATTTGTCAGTGGCAGATTAAGTGATTTGGAGGCCCTGTGCAGAGATGGATTGATGTACCAACATCATCTATTTTTTTCCTTAAAGCCATACCAAAAACATTTTGAACTTACCTTCTGTCTTTATTGTCACTACACTGTCAGAGCTTTCTCAGGGAGCCAGGGGAGGGTAAACATCAACACTGCTAATTTGTTATCAGCAGCACTGTCGTTGTTGCCATCATAATCAACACTGTCATTATAATTAAAAGGCGTGATGTTAGAAGAACTAAATTATGGAATTGAATCAATGTCTTCTTAACCTCTGTAGGCAGTTAATGATGGTCCAGGTGAGGGATATTGCTATCTTTGTCACACCCACACCCTGATTGTGTGTTCTCCTGCCTCATTTTATGTCTCCGCCCTCACCAGATGTCTCCCATGTTCCTATTATTCCCTGTGTATTTATCCTGTGCGTTTCATTGTCCCTGTTGCCAGATCGTCTTGTGTGTTTCCCAAGTTGTTCACGCTTCATCGTATTCCCCGAGTTTGTTTGTGCCTGTTTCTAGTAGTGACCCATGTACCGGGATTTTCAGGGAACCAAACTTGTGAGCTCTGTCAGACATGTTAGCGATTTGACTTGAGACCAAATCTATTGATTCGCGATGCGGTCTTTATGTGGGGGATGGGTGCATTCTTTACTAGCTCAAGCAAAGAAACAAAGAAACCCTGAGCACAATACAATTCCCTAAGACTAACCTAGAGTGTCCACTAATTACACACACCCATTCGATTGCTCATTCTCATATCAGGTAATTTTACATGAATGTTTCAAACATTGTCATTTAATAGCTCCTCCTTGTCCTGCCTATTGTGTAGTAGGGAGATGATCGAAAATTAAGTTTAAGCTATTATGTAAAACGCATTCTATAGATTTTATAATGCGTTATTTACCCTGCCACTTTTTAGTGTACACCATAATAATAATACATATAGCTGCAAGAAGCAATTTGGGTTACTCCAAAAAATGGGGACAATTGGAAAATTGCGGAAGAAAATTTCTTGTGAAATTTAAATTGTAACACGGACATTGGCTATAGATCGACAAAGGAAATGGGCCGGACTCTGTCTCTCCATGCACCCTGAAGCACTGTGCAGATCAGCTATCTCCTGTGTTTTCAGATATCTTAAACACCTCACTGGTGACATGCCATGGGCAATCCTGCTTCAAGACCTCCACCATAATTCCAGTCTCCAAGAATCCAAGGATTACAGGACGTCATGACTACAGACCTGACCTCTGTGGTAATGAAGTTATGAGTGCCTTGTGCTGTCCCACCTCAAAGCCATCAACATCCCTCTCCTGGAACCCCTGCAGTTTGCCTACAGAGCCGACAGGTTGGTAGGCGATGCAGTAAGCATGGCCCTCCACTTCATCCTCCAGCATCTGGACTCCTTCGGAATCTATGCTAGGATCCTGTTTTTGGACTTCAGCTCTGTATTTAATACCATCATTCCAGCTCTGATGTAGGACAGGCTCTCCCAGCTGCACGTGCCTGAATCCACCTGCAAGTGGATTACAGACTTCCTGTCTGACAAGAGAGCGCGAGAAGATGTCTCGGACTCCCGGTCCATCAGCACCGGATCCCCTCAAGGCTGCAACCTTCCCCTCTGCTCTTTTCTCTGTACACCAACAGCTGCTCCTCCAATCATCAATCTCTCAAATTCCTGAAGTTTGCAAATGACACCACTCTCATTGGGCTCATCTCTGGTGAGGAGTCCACCTACGGGTGGGAGATTGACCACCTGGTCAATTGGTGCAGGCAAAACAATCTGGAGCTCACTGCTCTGAAGACAGTAAAGATGGTTGTGGATTTTAGGAAGAACCCAGCCCCACCGCCCCCATCACCCTGTGTGACTCGTCAATCATCATTGCGGAGTCCTTTCATTTCCTGAGCATCATCACCCAAGAAAGCAAAACACCAGCTCCATCACCAAAAAGGAACAGCAGGGGATGTAATTCTTGCAGCTGCTGACGAAGTGCAACCTGCAAAAGACAATGATTATGCACTGCAACACTGCCATGATTGAGTCCATCCACACCTCCTTCACCATCTGGTATGCTGCTGCCACTGCCAAGGACAAGAGCAGACTGCAGCGTATCATTCGTTCTGCTGAGAAGGTGATTGGCTGCAATCTGCTATCCCTCAAGGGCCTGTATGCCACCAGGACCCTGAGGCTCGCTGGAAAGATTTTGGAAGACCCCTCCCACCCTGGACACAAACTGTTTCAGTCACTCCCCTCTGGCAGGAGGCTACGGTCACAAGAACAGTTTTTACACATCGGCAGCTGGCCTTATCAACAAGGCCAGGTGACCCCCACTGACCGCCTGCACTTTTTTGGACGACCGTCTTGCACATTGCACTATATGCAACTTATATGTTAAATATTTTGCACGGTTTCTATTTACTGTGTCATTTTTATTTTTACTTAATCTGTGTAATCTGTTTGTTTTTTTTTAACAATGAATTCACCTTGTCATAATAAATAAAGCCAAAATAAAAACACTTATTTCAATTGTTATCTTCCTATTAAAGGATTAACATGTATAATTGGCTCACAGTACGGGGATGTCCTGTCCATATGTGTTGGCAAACCCATCTAATATTAGTCTAAATTCAAAAGAACAGCTGTAACAAATATAGGGTTGTATCTGCCATGTTACATGTTCCTAATTGTTTAACCTAGAATCCTAAACAGCTGGTCTAGTGCTGTGAACCATTACAATCATATTGAGTTTGTGAATACACTCTAGACATAATTGTGACTGGCAAAAGTTTAAATACAAGAAATAAAAAAAGTACTTTAACAAAACATTAATCTCAAATCTCTACTCATCTATTCCAGGTTTAAAACCAGGTTCATCAGACCAGCTATCGACCATCTCTGAAGCGGTCGGCAGTTAACAATGTAAACATTATTCCTCCTTATCCCGAATGTCGTGGGAGGGAGGTGTTGGGCCAGGGCGGATCTGTCTCCAGATAGAGCGGCCATTTGCCCTTGTGTGTCACATTATGTGTGCAATCACGTCAGGGATAATTGGAAGTGTGGGGGGAATACAGAATAGGATATTGAGGGCAAAAACGATGGGATAAGAAAAAATACTAAAAGCCAGAAGCAGTCTGCCTCCTGTCTCTTCATATAGTAAACTACACTGGTGGAATGCTACAAGGATTCCTGGAGGCATTTGAGGGGACACATGCTCACAGCTTGATCACATATTGTGGAGGAATGTCTGTCATAACATTCCTTGTTCCCTTCCTTGTTCCCTTCTGACAATGCACTTAAAAAGGATAGCTACCAAAGATACAACTGGATGTGGCACAATTGGGGATTGGAAAGAAAGGGAACATGGAAGTTTGGTGAGTCAGATTACCTCATGAATACCATTTTTATATCTCTGTGTGCATTTTGTAGTTAGTAACTATCGTACGTTTGGTAATTGCTAACTAGCGTTAGGCAGAACTAAGAATTCCTGCAGACTCACAGTCATTGTTCTAGTGCCAATTAAAAATGGCTTGCAAAACAACCTTTTTTACTTTTTTCATAATAAATATGCAGTGCTGAAATATTGCTGTGCAACATTGTTTTAATTGTCATACTTAGAGTCTCTGCTTCAGAGGTTAGGTAATTCTCATTCACCCTGAGACACCTTTATCCTCAGCTTTCTCTGCTGCTTTCTTTAGTAGAAAAAGAAGAGCTCATAGATTGTGGAAGGTAAACAATTAGCTATTCCACACTAAAACTATTGAAGCTTCAGCTGTCAATCCATGCTGACCCAATTATAGGAATAAAATAAGATTGTTGGACAGAATAGCAATTTCAACCCGAGTCACTCCGTGATGACACAAAATGCATTATGCATTTTATTATTATGTATTTTACTATGATGTTCATGTGGGCATATTAGGCAATATATTATTATGCATATTATGTATTGGGGTGTGTTCTGATTTCAGTTTGGACCACAGGAAGAATGTATTTGGCTTAGACAGAAGATAATGGGGATCCTAATAAAATTCTAACTACTTGTCTAGGTTCAAAATAGATACTGCCCACTTATTAACACTATAAAGTAAAGTTGTTTGTTATAAAATGCAGTGCCAGTAAGATTGAGAGGAATTTTGGAATTACCATCTGAAACAATACTGTCCTCTGCTGGACACTTTCAGTGCATCATTTTAATGATTCAATATGATTTGGGATTATTTGAAACAAGATTATCTTGAATTCACATATTATTCCAGATTTTATTTATTGCAAAACAAATATATATATATATATTTTATCTTTGCACTCCGTTTACTCTCCTGTTAGCGATCTGTTTAGTAATGTATCACTATCCATCAGAAGGTGATTTTATCTTGGCACTCTGTTTACCCTCATTTTAGTGACGTGTTTAGTAATCTACCAATACCCGGCAGATAATAACCAAGATAAGTCTCACAGTAATTTACCCACGGCTACAATCGCTAGCACAGAGCTATTGATTGAAGTGTTCTGAGTTTGAATAACATTCAGAGTCATATCATTTGAAAAGTCAACCATCCACTGACAGCCCTTGAGAAATATGCAGCATATATGCCTAAACAGAATTGCTTTGATGATTTTTTTCTTCTGAGCAACTAACTTAAGTTATAAACAGAAAAATGTTACGTAACAGAAAAATAGTCATTAAAAAATTTACTTTTTATTTCAGAACTCAAGTCATCATCAGCCCAGATTTCTCCCATAATGTCTTTTTTATGAACCTAAAGCTATTGTTGAAAGAATATTTGATTAGGGTGATCTCCATACAGAAGAAAATGTTTCCTATATCTAAGATTTGTGGAAATGTTAAAGAAATAAAATATATAATAAAATGTGACACTGGTCTATTAAGATTTTGACATCAATTGGTAAGAAAGTTGCTAGCAATGTTAGGGTTGTGATTTGGGTTCCCCTGTGGTGGCAGTCCAGAAAAGTATGAATATTTATGCACACGCCTGTTACATGAGTTAAATGTAAATATGCCATTTATAAAAGTAGAAAACGGAATGTTAGATATGACATTTATTAACAGGTGTAAGAAAAAAAGAAGCCAGGGAAAATAAATAGAAAATAGAAAATAGAAAAAAAAGTGTGTAGAGATCACCTGGGATATGCAGATCCATGAAAGGTTACATATACAGTGCGGAAAACAAGTATTTTATACACTGCCGATTTTGCAGGTTTTCCTACTTACAAAGCATGTAGAGGTCTGTCATTTTTATCATAGGTACACTTCAACTGTGGGAGACAGGATCAAAAAAAATCCAGAAAATCACATTGTATGATTTTTTTGTAATTAATTTGCATTTTATTGCGTGACATAAGTATTTGATCACCTACCAACCAGTAAGAAATCCAGCTCTCACAGACCTGTTAAGTTGTCTTTAAGAAGCCCTTCTGTTCTCCACTCATTACCGGTATTGACTGCACCTGTTTGAACTCGTTACCTGTAGAAAAGGCACCTGTCCACACACTCAGTCATACAGACTCCAACCTCTCCACAATGGCCAAGACCAGAGAGCTGTGTAAGGACATCAGGCATATAATTGTATACCTGCACAAGGCTGTGATGGGCTACAGGACAATAGACAAGCAGCTTGGTGAGAAGGCAACAACTGTTGGCACAATTATTAGAAAATGGAAGAAGTTCAAGATGACGGTCAATCACCCTCGGTCTGGGGCTCCATGCAAGATCTCACCTTTTGGGGCATCAATGATCATGAGGAAGGTGAGGGATCAGCCCAGAACAACACGACAGGACCTGGTAAATTACCTGAAGAGAGCTGGGACCACAGTCTCAAAGAAAACCATTAGTAACACACTACGTCGTCATGGATTCAAATCCTGCAGCGCACGCAATGTCATCCTGCTCAAGCCAGCGCATGTCCAGGCCATTCTTAAGTTTGCCAATGATCATTTGGATGATCCAGAGGAGGAATAGGAGAAGGTCATGTGGTCTGATGAGACAAAAATAGAGCTTTCAGTCTAAACTCCACTTGCCGTGTTTGGAGGAAGAAGAAGGATGAATACAACCCCAAGAACACCATCCCAACTGTGAAGCATGGAGGTGGAAACATAATTCTTTGGGGATGCTTTTCTGCAAAGGGCACAGGATGACTGCACCGTATTGAGGGGAGGATGAATGGGGCCATGTATCGCGAGATCTTGGCCAACAACCTCCTTCCTTCAGTAAGAGAATTGAAGATGGGTCATGGCTGGATCTTCCAGCATGACAACAACCCGAAACACACAGCCAGGGCAACTAAGGAGTGGCTCCGTAAGAAGCATCTCAAGGTCCTGGAGTGGCCTAGCCAGTCTCCAGACCTGAACCCAATAGAAAATCTTTGGAAGGAGCTGAAAGTCCGTATTGCCTAGCGACTGCCCCGAAACCTGAAGGATCTGGAGAAGGTCTGCATGGAGGAGTTGGCCAAAATCCATGCTGCAGTGTTTGCAAACCTGGTCAAGAACTACAGGAAACGTATGATCTCTAATTGCAAACAAAGGTTTCTGTACCAAATATTAAGTTCTGCTTTTCTGATCTATCAAATACTTATGTCATGCAATAAAATGCAAATTAATTACTTAATCATACAATGTGATTTTCTGGATTTTTGTTTTAGATTCTGTCTCTCACAGTTGAAGTGTACGTATGATAAAAATTACAGACCTCTACATGCTTGTAAGTAGGAAAATCGGCAGAGTATCAAATACTTGTTCTCCCCACTGTACATCCAATTAAAAAAATTACAAAAAGTAGGTAGTCCAGAAATTAAATGCTTGTCCACTCAAATTGTGTTCATTTATTGTTTATTTTTCCAGTGCAGAAAGCATGTTATCCCTTTGTACTTTTGGGGTATTGTGTAAATTGTGTAATTGCAAAAATAAAATGTTATCAATTATACATTAAATCTATAGAAAACAAAACGTTTTCTTTCCATAGGCAATGTAAAATAAAAAATGAAAAAAAAATAAAAAATGTAAACTCTAGAAAAAGAACCCCCCCCTAATAAATCTGTCATACTGACAGTGATGATGTATATATTCAGAACATGTACATATTCAAAACAGGGCAACATCTGCACTGAGAGAATGTTAGAGCTGCTGTTTTCTAGCTGCGGTACACAAAAATGTTCACTTACAGTACATTAAATCCCACAACGGTGTCCAACGAGCAATAAGACTGTCAAAGCGTCAGTACCGGATCGAATCTTACAGCCCCTGCTCTGACCCTTGACGGATGTGGCAGCGCTTCTAAACAATCCACAACTACAAAGGAATACCCAGCTGCCAGCTGACCAGTGACACAATTCTACCAGATTCCACTTTCGAGGCAAGTAATATCAAACCATGATTTACCTACAGATCTTGCCCAATTCCAACATGCTTCAAGCATACCACCTTAGTAATTGTATCCATGAACACAAATGCAACCTTCATTAATGATGATAGTCAAAATGCACTCACATATGCAGCCAGTGAAGGTTGTTAATGGCTCAAAACAAAACCGCCGTACCACTCTGGACCCACTCCAATTCACACACCACAATTCAAAATCCACAGGCATTTAAATCCACACTATCCTCTGCCATCTGGACACAAGACATTCTGACTTGAGAATGTTATTTATCAACTCCAGCTCAACATTCAAAACCATAATACCACCCAAGCTCAGCACTAAGCTCCCCCCACAGTGCCCTGGACTTCCTGACGGGCCACGCGTAAGTGGTGAGACTAGGTAATAACACATCCATCTTGCTCATCCTCAATACAAGGGCCCTCTGGGATGCTTTAATGGTTCCCTCATGTACTAGTTTTTCACAGTTGTGATAGACCTGGTTGCTAATGATATAGAATATGGCAGGCACCAGAAATGGGAAGGGCACAAACATTGATTGCGTGTGAGTGGAGGCTGAAACAAATTGTCCTGGGCCCTTGAAAAATCCCCTGAAGAGTTCTGCTGATGCATCTTTGAGGGCAGTTTGATTGACTGAAACTACACTTGGTATGGCAACTTCACTAACCCTGATAGCAAGCTGTTAAGTGAGATGCGCCAATAGCAGTGTTCATCAACGAGGCCAAGCTGCTTGTTATTCCATACCAGGTGGTGTCGAAGCAACACTGAATGATTTGTGAATGACCCCAGCAGACAAACCCATAGACTATTCTTTAAACTACTGGCACCAGTACTTCAAGTCTGTAACCACCAGGACCTTTAACAGCTTTTACCCCCAGGGCATGAGTCTGTTTTAAAAAAGTCTTCCAAACAAAAGATAATCAATATGTTAAGGAAATGCAATGTTGCCCTTCTGTATTGAATATATCCACATGCACAAACTTCCTCATAAACACCCCTTGTACTTTTCTACATAAAATTGTGTTACAACATAAAGGTAAAATTTATAAATCAGGGTTTTTGCGACTGATCAATAGAAAAGTCTATAATATGAACATTAATTTATTTCTTAGTGAATAATTAATTGCACAAGTATTCTCCACTTTAGTCAGTGTTTTTTTGTAAAGGCTCCACGCAGTTACAGCTGTTATTCTATTTGGAGTCTTTACCAGCTGTGCACATCTGGACACAGTACCCTTTGGCCATTCCTTTTAGCAAAACTACTATTACCAATCCTCTGATAATTTCCAAAATGACCTCACTGAGTCATAAAAACATAAAGGTTGTTCAAAAGCATCTCAAAGATCAGTACCCATGAGGGTCATATAAGACAGGTATCAGAAAATATCCTAGGGAAGTATTTTTTGAACAGTGTAGGCTGTAGGCTGTCGGCAGGTTTCGTTAACATCATGGGAACGTGTGTGCTATTTACCTGGGGAAGTGATGGCAGCACGATGCACTGTGGGAAGACGTCAAGCGGGTAGAGGGAGTGTGACACTCTGGGCAATGTTCTGTTGGGGATCTCTGTGTCCGTGCATTCATGTGGATGTGATTTGTACACGTGCCACCTACCTAAACATAGTTGCAGACCAGGTACACCTCTTTATGGCAATAGTATTCCCTGATGGTATTGCAGACCAGGTAACCCCTCTTTTTTCAGTTGGATCATGTGCCCTGCCACACTGCATACGTTGTTCGGGAATGAGGCCCCGCCTCGTCTAGTGGATTCCATGCCACTACGGTTGGGTGAGTTAGCGCTGTTTTGGCGGCACACAGAAGACACACAGAATATTAGGCAAGTGGTCATAATGTTTTGGCTCATCAGTGTATAATAAGAAGAAGCCAGTTGACGACTGGCCACCCGAGCCTGCTGAGGACTGCCTGCCGCCCCAGCCCTTGACCAGCGGCTGGACGCCACCCAAGCACCTGCCCTGCGGCTGGACTACGCCCCAGCAACTCGGCCGGTCCCGGCTGTGCCACCCCTTGACGGGTAATGCGAGTGGGGGTCCAGCTCTGCCCTGCCCCCCCTCCCCTGGCTTGTTTGAGGGGGGGTACTGTGACACTTTAGCAGTTTTCCTGTGTCACAAACGCACCCTGGACTCATTCTGTGTCAATGCCGTTCATCACGCACACCTGTTCCCCCTTAGGTTTGATTGTGTGTGTATGAATGTCGTGTTGAGTGACAGACAGGGTCCTTTAGCGCAGCCTGATATTTTACTTTATGAGAGATATCAGTTTTCTTGTGAGGGACGAATTTACATAGTTAACTTGTTAAATGTTCAACTTGGATTCGGGCTTTAAAACCCTCCTAGACCGATTGGCTAAATATTTGGTAAAAGAAATAATGGCGATACATTTCTATTCATAACTCCAGATTGCCTAAAGATAGAAGCCTGCGGTTTTTTCCCGTTGTAGAGGACAGTTGTCCGAAAAGAATAACGTGTCGAATGTCTATTTCCGTTAAGGGAAAGCCTTCCAAATCTCGACTACAAAAACACGAAAAAATAAAATAAAAAAAAGATCGCACGTGTTGCATTTCGATTTATATCTCCGGAAATAGATAGAAGCCTACGGTTCTTTATAAGGGAGAATCTTATGCAACAAATAACATGTCGTTTATGTATTTCTGCAAAGTAGAAGCCTTCCATATCTGGACTGAAACCTCTGACGCAATTCTGGGTCGAAAAGCGCTCCTGTTACATTTCTATTTATATCTCCGGAATTATTAATTATGGAAGCCCAGGGTTTTTTACATGATGTAGGGGACATTCAGCTGCAAAGAATGACATGTCGTTTCTTCCAACTTCCAAATCTCGACCACAAAAACACTGTTTTTCATGATGGCAAAGAAAAAATGATTCCTTTTTTCAGGAGTTAATCTGATCTGATCTGAATTAAAAATCTGTTTTGATTTTTGGATTAAATGATCCATCACACTGATACAGGGATCCTAAATTGTCAATTTTGATTGATTTTGTACAATTTTCGGAAGCAATAATGCAGAATACTTGTATATTATGTTACATGTTCCAAAAATATTTTTTTTGAGTGGTTCTGAACCCCTGGTGATGTCCATATGTGACATAAAAAGCCTTACCTATTGGAGAATACTTTGGCCTTCTCAATAAAACCAACTACATGTCAACATACGTTTTTTGTATTCTCTTCACATATTGTTACTAATAAACTCATTAAGTCTTCTCAAACAATGTTAACTATTCATCCTTCTTTCAGTTATGGGGTTTCAGAGTCCAAAAAGTAATGGAAAAAACAAAGGATAACCTCCTGAGAGGTCAAAAGGTTAAGGTTCTGACAGGCGGATTTTGGGTTCCCAAATGACCCTTAGGGCTAGGAGGGTTAACCACAGCATAAACTGTGTGTATTGCCCTGCGCGGCAATACACACTTTCCTTTACACAATTGGGTAAGCGGAGGACTTGGTGAAAAGTGCTGCCTGTCTTGCTATTCGCAAAGTTTGCCTGGCATTCAAGCAGTTTTAGGGGATTTTGTGGTACTTCCAAGCCACTTGATGCCCCAGGCTGTGAAACAGAATTTCTACACCATTGCAGGTAGATAAAAATGTTTAGAAAGTTTATGCCATCATGACCATGCCAATAAGGCTGACTTGTGTCCCCCAGGCTTCCCTAATGTTATAGGTGCTATAGACTGCACACACATCCCCATTAAGGGAATGCCCCAATGAAGGGAATTTTAGGTACCAAAAGGGGGTTCACAGTATAAACGTGCAGGTCAATTACTCTTAGAATTCCTGATTAGTAATTTATCAAATGCAATTTCAAAATAGGAATGTTTCAAAAAAGATATACCATTGACCGACTATACACTCGTAGATTGTGTGTGACTGTGCTATATCACAAATGTGGAGGCAAAATTGCCTGGATCTGGCAATGAGACAAGAGTTTTCAGAGAGTCACATTTATGCACATTATTTGAACGTGGTAAGGGAAGATGTACGCCTCAAGGTCACAGTGTTACACACACTTGCTGGGCCAAACATAACTAAATGTTTCCATTATACAGGTGATTATGACCGGATCCTGCATGGAGACAGAGGCTATGCATGCAGGCAGTATAATGCAAGTAGTAATGATTACCATTTTGTAGACCACTCTTGTATTTCACATTTACTTTTCCCCATGTTCTAATGGGTCCTGTGGTGCCTCTGACATTAGAGATGAACAAAGTAATGACAATAGTCAAAATATAAAAATATAATAATGTAATAAGTGATAAGAACATTGAACATGGTCACCACTTTCCACATTAAATTTTTCTGCACATTTTTGCCAACCATCTTTCCTGGCTTTTGCAGACTTTGAGGTGTTCCCTGGCATTTTAATTAACTTTTCAAATTCTGCGTAACCTTGCCGAATAGAAATGGGCACGCTCTTTGGCCATAGTGAGCAGCCAATTGCAGGGTTTCTGATCAATGTTTCTACTATCTATACATACCCCCTTTTCAACCAATTAAAAGGGGGTATGCATGAATGCGCAATTATGCCAGATAACTCAATCCAGCTATACTAATCATCACCAACAGTTGTGTTCGAAGAACCAAATTAGCCGGATCATAGTAAACGCGATTATTTGATCTTGGATGTGTCATTTGATCTTGGATGTAGTTAGCAACGTTCGAAGTAGCGTTTTACTTTGTTTATGTCTAAATAATGTCTGCGTCTGGCTCTTCCACAACCCACTATTTGTGACAATAGCTGTATTTTACATAATGTCCCTACAACTGTGCCCATAGATTTTCTTATATTACCGATGAACCATGCTCCAATTTATGTTTGAACCGTTTCTATTGTGCTTTTTCCAAACAGCAAACACTGAGAAAAAATATAATATATATTACATTTTACAAACCTATAGCTATCGTCAATGCTCTCTTGGAACTGATAATTAATTCCCATTAACTAATAAAACAATAAATTAATTACTCAAATGTAGAACTAATAACAACAATCACACACCGTGTGACTTCTGACTATACATTTAGGAGTTAATGCAATCTTTAAGGGTTGCACTTATTCTCATCATTGACAAACACCTTACTCCTCATATAGCTTTCGAAGATTTTAGTAAGGTTACTCCGATTATTGTGCTTTATCACATGACCACAGTATATTAATTATTCAAGATAATACACTAGTTTGAGCAGCTGTTAAGTACTGGTATTTTCCAAGATATTAAGAAACCAAAAGGTACATTTGCAAAATGATTTTACAGTACAATTGCACAACAACACCTATTATAGCAAATCCATGTACAGTCCATGTACAAGAACAGTATGGTAAGTCTGGTAGAAGTGCTGAAAAAGGCTTACCAAGTAAAATACTCAAACTGACTATTTCGAGGAAAGGAATAGTATGTTGCTATAGCTTGCTAAACTTTAAGAAGACATGCTTTAAATAAATAAAAAAAATGGGGTGATAGAAAGTTTGCTCTATTACAATTGTTTTTGTTAAATAAAGAGCAGATATTTGTAGGAGTTTCAAACTGTCATACAAACAAAAACATTGTGCTGGGTATTTGTCTTTCTGGTTTGAATTACATTGTGCTGGGTATTTTTATACCTTTTTCTAGTTGATTTTTGTTTATCACAACTGCTTACATGTTCTCTGAATATCTACAAAAGGTTCTCAAAGGTTTCTGCGTACTACTCCAAAATCAAACCTTATTGAAAAAACTTGTCTTGTCACTCAAAATAAAATATTATCCATATAAATTGTACTTAACCCTCAGAAGTCAATTACACTACTAAATACCTCTTGCGAACTGTTGAACTGACGAATTGCAAACACTGTAATAAAAAAACATTAATTAATAACTATAAGGATTTCCACAATTTTCAAGATATTATTTAACATAAATTAGGTCTAGACAGCGTGATGTTTACTGAATACAAACAAAATCCAATGTTGTGGGAGGGTTTTGCAATGTGATTCAGAAATACTTCTGCCCAAGAAGACAGGTTTTTAGACAGATTTTTAGAGCGGTAAAGGGTATAGTAACCAAATAATTTAAGATTTATTTTATCACCAACATTTTTTTATTCTGACAAAATATTTTTACCTACAACTCAGGCTGTAGTTACTGATGTTCTCTGTTCAGTACCTTAAACATGTGCATTGTCTTGAATTATTCTTGACTCAATTTACCTAATGTATAAGGTTGTTTTTGTCACGGTGCAGAGTCAGAATACGATGTGCAGAGCTGTAGAGGTTAGTCATCCCTGCATTTTGGAACAATCCAAAGGCACGGCCGCAACCAAGTCCATAAAGCACAAAGGCATAAACAATGATTTACACAAGTGGACATGAAAGGGCAACTTAAAAAGGATCCCCAAATAGAGACAACACAGGGGAGTTGTCTCTACTAATAGTCCCACTAATTGAGGATAACAGAGATGCATAGAGGCCTTCCCACTGTTGGGACCTGATTATCGCCAACCAGTTACCCATAGAGATGCCTAGAGGCATCTCCATAGTCAGGACTTGATCGTTTGTGACAAATATGTTCATAATAGCTACTTCTTGGGCCATAGATATCAAGCATGGTCTACTATTGATCTCATGTTGTCATGTAGTTTTTCTGTACTGTCTTGTGTGTGCTAATGTATATAGATATATAGTGCAGAAAACACTGTGCTCAGCACATTATTATTTTAAATTTTATTTGAACCAAAATGATTACGATTATGATGATATGATTATGATGATTCGTTTAAGCAAATCATTTATTGTTGAATGGGGTTTAAAAGTGTCCAGAACTGCTACGTTGCAAAAAACAGTTGACCCAGCTCCATGGTTCAATTACCTTATTTCGAGGTAGATATTGTGATGCTAAGTGTTGACGAAAAAGGGTGCTAATGCAATCATGTATTTGTTAAGCATAAAACAACAAACAAATGAAGAAGAGTCATTTGTCTGTGGTCTTTATTTTAGTGGCCATGGCAAGCACAGAGAAAGGTAGGTGGGAAATTTAAAAGAAAAAACATAAAGTCCCTGCAGACTGATAGTTAGAAATGTAACGCGCTTCACAGATGGTGGAAGCGCATAACCTAGGCAACAATGCTTAGCGTCAGCTTGTTCAAAGCCATTGCCATAGCGACGAGACTCTGAGCTGGACTGTGGCACTGTTTTAGCTGTTGCTCTCTATCTAGAGGAGCAGGCGTGGCAAAATCTCAGAGTTGACTATAACGCACACAGAAGTATTATCACACTGGACAGCAGGCTCTCGCTTGGCCTTGCACACTCTCACTGAAAAGGGGAGAAAACAAAAGCAGACCGTGGAGGGTTTATGAGCCCTAAACGATACAGGGAGTGTGTGAGTAAAATTGTTGACACACAAAACGTTGCCACAGTTTGGGAGCTAACCGGTGCACCACCAGTAACCAAAGAAGTTCTAAACTTCCACCAGGGAACATGGACAGTAATACAGACTCAGACCTCTGGGCTTAACACTGAATGGATAAGGAAGGAGATGTGGAAAAAAAATCTGTGCATTCCACATTCCCTACTGAGGGAGGGACTGCAAAGTTCCATTCACTGAATGTGAATGGTAACCCGACAAAGCTGAGCAAGGTTGCTAAGCAGCCCGCTCAATGCGTAGTCAAGGTGACGATGCTCTAAACAGATGTGCTAAGTCATTGGCAACAAGGCTATCGGGTAACCAGCGAACATGTCATGTTAGCTACAGAGCACGCGGCCCGGGGTCTCTTACCCAGTTGAACCGGTGAGTCAGTTATGTCTAGAATACCCCCGAAGGATGCACAGACTGTATACTGGGTGATCTATTGCTCTTGTTCACACCGTAAAGGGAAAATACCAGAGCAATAAGTGATGTCGCATGGAGCCTAGACGCTACCGGTGATGCCCTAAGTGGGCCAGCTTAGGGTCGCCGCCGAGGCTAGGGTGAAGTTAAGCATAGGATGAAAAGCACACAGCCCGGCGTATATTCTCCACGTTAGTCATGGTTATAATGTCCGGCAAGGATGCATACAATGTACAATTAACACAGAGGGGGGGGGCAGGAACAACAACGTCCGTTGGAAGGACATCTCTCTTTAAATCTTTCTTGTCTCCTACTCCGTTTATATTTGGGAGTAGGAAAAGGACAGGGACACCCCCCCCTCCCCCTGTCCTTTTCCATCTGGCAATGTTTCTGACCTGGATTAGGTTTTAAAGACTCTTGACATAGCCCACATGCATTTATTAATTATTACAACTTGGACTCTTATTGTTCACCCGCCACAGTCAGAAAATAGACTGGTCACTCCCTCAAGCCTGGTTCATCTATAGGTTTCTTCCTAATTTTTGGCCCCTTTAGGGAGTTTTACCTCGACACAGTGCTTCAACACTGTTGTTGCTTTCTCCTTTGGGTTTCAGGCTCAGTGTTTTGTAAAATCACTTTGTATCTACTGCTGTGAAAAAGGCTATATACATACATTTGATTGATTGATGGTTACAAGGTTCCCACTCTAATTCAATTGTCCAATTCCCTAAAAAGCTGCTTTTCCATGACCAATAATCAACAGAATAACAAGCAGCCTTTGCGCTGAGCACTTAGCAGAAAAAAAACAGCAACAGTGTTTTAAAACCATCAATTTGCAAGCTTTAAGTTGGGCATTTACAACCTTTTTTTGCAACAAACTTTGAGCAAACAATTTGTTCTTACTTATTTTAAAACTTACATGAACTTAGTTCTGGATTTACCTTAAAACACACTGAGCTTGTTTAGCAGATACAGTTAAAGCCTAGTCTAGGACAAAAAATTAAGCTCAATGGAGTATTCCATTTAACTATAGTCCTAGACTAGGTATAATCTGTGTCCGTGAAACTGGCCATCAAGTTCTGATAACACTGACTTTTTAACAGAAAAAAACACAATCAAACAACCCCATAGAAACACCCATACTCAGAATACACTTTCTCTTAACTTTTATTTAGCTTCCTTTGCATTTACCCATTTAATGCACTTATTTTTCTGTACTATTTCTACAGAAATCTGTCATGGTGTTTATGCTTTCAGTTGTTTAATGCACTGAAATATTTTCTGTTTGTCATCAAGTTCATCATTCAATCTTTTTATTTCTTCCCAGTTTTAGACTGTTTGACTGGGCAATGAATGTCAAATTCCCTACACTTTCTTCCTTTTAAACAAGGTCATCAGCAGAATGCTCTATGGCTGATTCATCTGATTCTGATCTTTCTGGAGTCATGCTCTCATTTTCTTTAGTTCATTGATCTCATCAGAGTTTTCCTTTTCATGTTCTGTTTTTTTGTTTTTTTAAGTCTTCTCTGTTCCTCAAGATGAGAGAGGCATCACTGTCTTACCAAAGATGCAGACTGAATAAATCTTGATAATTCTCTCTGTATATGGTATATACTTTACTCATTTTGGTTTTCAGAATTTGAGTGGCATAAGAGATGTTTCTCCAACAGCTTTGGCATAATCCTCTATTCGGGCAGGGGAATCTCACCGGCCAATAAACATTAATTAGGAACTGGTGTGATGTAGCATGTAGCAATGGCATCGTTGTTTGGGTGATGATTTAAGCTTTCATCAAAAAGAAAAACACATCTGTGTCATGCCCTGGCTGCGGGCCCCTGGCCGTTTCAGGGCATGCCGCCTAGAGAGGCCTCTAGCCCTCTCTATGTCGTTGTGGGCTCCCCAGTCAGAACAGCTGCATTCAGTTGACTCTGATTGGGGAGCCTACTTAGGTTAGGGTTTGCACCACACCCAGGGTGGTTTATTGTTTGTTTGTGTATACAACGTTCACGTTTCTTTCTTGTTTAATTCCTCTTTACAGTGGATACGCTACATGTTCTTTGTAAGCTATTTAGGTTCTGGTTTGTTGTTTATTACAGCACCTTTGCTTTTAGCGTTTACAGTTCGTGTTAGTTTGTGTCTGTGTTTTATGTGGAATTAAATTGAACAATGTCTGCGTTTGGTTCCGCAACACAACAAGGACGTGATAGTCTGAAGTGAATTGCAGTATGGCACTATGTCAAACATTTTCAAATAAGAGGATTTGGTAAGAGAAACAGAGAAGATGCTGGCAATGTCAATATCTGGGAATATTAAAAATAACAAAATGTGCAAGGCTGTAAAATACCATAACCCAATTATAGGTTACTCATAATATGAAATTAGTTTTACTCCTATGAATTATTGAAATAGCAATTGTGTCAAATCAAATCAGCTATCCCCTAATATAAGCATTGAACCATTATAATTGTAATTGCAGACTAGGCCTAACATGACCTAGCGATTCAATACACAGTATTATAACTTTACCGCAAATGTACCACCAGCAACCTTGAACCCCAAACAAAGTCTTTTTGTGTCAACTGCACAAAATGTCGTTCTGAGAAATACAATTCTTATGACATGGCATAAGTCATGTACGCAGTGGAATAAGTAAAATAATATACAGAACAAAAATGTTAAACTAGCAGAATATATACATAACAATATAAACTAGCATCAGCTTTAAATAGTGTGGAAATGGTGTAAGAACAATTTGAAATAAGTCTATAAATATTATAAATATAAGTATAATAGTGCCTTTGGATGGTACCATTATACAAGCTATTGTGCAATGAATGTGCATATAATGTCTTCAGAGCAATGAAATTGCTGAAATGCCCATGTGATAATATGATGATAGATCAATGTTGCTGGTTAGGAAGTCTGTTGGCCTGAAGGAAAATAGACCATTGCCTGGGTGGGTATATATTGTTCCATGCTTTCCTAAGGCATCTTGTGTGGTAGAGGCTTTGTACAAAGGGGAGATAGCAATCGATGATCCGCTGACTTCACCACCCCCTGCAGGGCCTTGTGATCAGCAGCGGAGCAGCTGACGTACCAGGCAGTGATGCAGCCCAGGAGGATGCTCTCAATGGTGCACCTGTAGAAGTTGCTGAGAGTTCTTGCCGACATGTCAAACGTCTTGAGCCTTCTCATTTTTGGGGCATTCTGCTTGCCTGGACCAGGTGAGGTCATCTTTGATGAACAGGTACTTAGTTAGAGACTCTCTTCACTTCAGCTCCAATAATGTGTATGGGGGTATGATAAATGATATAGATAAATGTGATGTAAATAAACCAAAAACATGGACATTTTAACCATGATATCAATTACCAGCTATTAGGGCAAGGGTGTCCTAACTTTTAGGACACCCTAAAATGGCATCTTTGTAAATCTTTTGTTAAATAAATGTTATCATGGTTACAATGTCATTGTTTTTGGTTCAAATACATCACTTTTATCTATGGATATTGTTTGAAAGTCCATATGTCCAATATTTGTCCATATTTCTTAAAAAATAACGAAATATTTCACGGGGTGTCCTAGTTTTTTCACATGACTGTATGTATAGCAATCTTAGAGAATGTAGTTGTATTAGGAATATTGCTAGACTTATATTTTGTCTACATAGTGTTACAACTAAAGAAAAATGTTAACCGTAAAAAAGAGTGCGATGATAGTCATTTCCATAGGCAGCTTTGGAATGTATTTTCACATGTATCCTTTACTTGGGGCCAGCCATCGCATAACACGGGCCTCTATTCTCTCAGTTAATGCATTCCAGATCTAGAGACAATACCTTTTATTCATATACTATAAAGGTACCATGAATCCTTTGTCTGAGGTCTGTTGAGGAAACTGCATTCACAGGCACTGCTTTATTGATCTAGATCTCAAACTAATACATAAATGCAACAACCCTGCAGTCAAGACTTTCTATTTTCTTCTCACGTCCTGAGTTTCCTCGATACATTAAATAATCATCATTTCAGGTGTAGTCTGTTCTTCTATTCACTCATTGTTTGCACTGAGTAAATGTGGAGAAAGCAGCCTGTGGGCCCAAGACAGAGCTCTATACAGGTCATTGGGGCCTGAAGAAGAACTGAAGGCTGACACACTGAGGTCCGAAAAGGTGGAGGTAGACAATCAGTTATTTAGCTAACCAAGTAGCCCACATTAACCAACATGTTACAAAATATGCTATGTTGTAACATTACTCAATAACGGTATAACTTTTACATAGTTTGTATTTTCTTCATAGAAAGTTTGTATTATGATATATTTCATGTTAGTTGGGTTGATATGTCTGCAAGTAAATGCTTGATAACTGAACAAATAGCAGCGCCGTGACAATATTATTTTCTCAAGTCATAAGACATGTTATCTCATCTGATGGTGAAATGGACAAAGCCTGGGAAGCTGCAGCAAAATTGCCGGGGTGTTTTCCAGACACATCTCCACTGTGGGCCTTGTTCCTTTTTGTCGGTTTTACAAAGTTGTTGTAAAGAGCTGCCCAATGCTGTTTTGGCAATGTACCACAAACCCTTGAGTTGCCTTATTGATAGTAAACAAAAACCTTTTACAAATGCAATTACCACAGGTTTTGCATTGAAATAATGTACCTTGATGCAGATGTGGGAAAAGAATGCACGTTTTCCAGCATTTAATTTTATTAGTTCACTGTTAGAGAAAAAAAGAATGCATTTGTTGTTGAGTTAAATTAATTAGCTTGTACAAACAAGCAAAGTACGTTGTTTTTTTAATGTATGCAGAAAACAATTAATTGATTATAGTCTACATGCTTTCTCAGTCTTTCCTTTAGTATTATGGTTTCAATCTCACTAGGCAGAAATGCTTCAGAACATCAATAACTGAATATTTCTGCGCAGTCCACAACTGGTTTTCAGGCCTGCTAGAGTCAACTGTACAGCATAGTCTAATTAAATATGTGGTATTCTTTGATTCTATTTATTGCGCTCTATAAGAATTTTCAGATGTTTACTTGGGCTCAAGTATTGTGAGATACCTGTGTCACGTCTCCCTCTAGGGACGTGCCCCCTCCTCGCTCGGGCAGGGTCCGGCGTTCAGCGGCATCGGTTTCCTTGCTGCCACCATTCCCCTGCACCCACCTTTGTGTTGATTGTTTGTGCTCTACTTTTCTTCATACGAGTATGTTTCTGTTCTTTTCAATAAATATCATGGATTATACTTAAACTCTGCACATGTCTCCTGGCCAGCACATGACAGAATAACCCACCCTATCGCCAGGGGATTGTGCGATAGATCTGCGATCTGGTTGTGCCTTACCCCGGGGTCGAGTGTACCCCTTGTTGCAGGAAGAGATGGAGGCTATGGCCACCTATATCTCTGAATCTTTGCGGCAGGGCTACATTTGACCGTCCACGTTGAGTGCTACCTCAACCTTATTTTTTGTGAAGAAGTATGCAGGTCTGTGCCCCGTATTGATTATCGAGCACTAAACAAGGTCAGGGTCAGGTTTAGATACCCCCTGCCAGAGATCTCGTCGGTAGTCGAGTAGAGGCGCAGGGCACGCTTCTTCACAAAACTTGTCTTTCAATCCTTTGTGGACAAGATTTTCAGGCACATGGAAGGGATATGGAAGGCTGCGGAGTGGTGGTGTATATCTATGATATCTTGGTGTACACCACTACACTACACTATGTTGTCCTGGTACGTAGAGTATTACAACGACTGTTGGAGCATGACCTGTATGTCAATGGGGAAAAGTGTATGTTTTTCCTGTCATCTGTCTTCTTCCTAGGATACCTCATAACCACATCTGGAGTGGAGATGGAGCAGTCGCGCATTGAGGCCGTGTGTAATTGGCCTATCCCCACCACGGTCAAGGCGGTGCAGCGCTTCATGGGGTTTGCCAATTATTATTGCAGGTTTATCCGGGGTTTTTACAAGGTCGCCGCACCGATCACCTCTCTGTTAAAGGGTGGGCCGTCCCGGTTGCTTTGGTCCGCCGAGGCTGACCACTCGTTTACTACCCTCAAGGGTCTGTTCACTTTGGCCCCGGTCCTGGCCCACCCTGATCCAGCGCTACCATTTGTGGTGGAGTTGGACGCGTCGGAGGTAGACTTGGGGGCTGTTCTAGCGCAGCGCTCGGGAAGTCCTTCAAAGCTCTGCCCTTGTGCCTTTTCTAAGAAGGTCAGCGCAGCGGAGCAGAAATACAGTGTAAGCTATTTATTTTGACGTTAACTTACTGTTCTGCCTGTCACTGTTACTTTATGATCCTTGTTTTTCTTTTGCATCCTATGAGGTTATCTATTCCCTATACAGTTTATTAATTCTAATTAATGAGAAATCTTCTGTAGGCTATGGTTAACAGAACAGCCTGGGTTAGTAGCCTGTAACTGTGATCCCAGTACGTCTTATGATTTTTCATTAGTTAGAGCTCTGCATGTGTTTATTTGTACTATTTCCCAAAATGTATTTTATTACTTGAACGCTAGATTTAAAACCCAACATTTAGGAGGTGGCAGAAGCTGACCGTGCATGCCACGTCTAAGGCATGGAGTAAAGTTAGCATTGGCCCGCTAGCACCACGTCGAGATATCAGCCTCACAATTAAATTTAACTCAACAAGTGGTCTGCTAACAGAGACAAATAAACATAGTCTCTGCACAACAACGATGCAATTACATTTTTTTACTTACCTCTTCATTCTTTAGATAGTTATTCTAATACTTCGCTCAGTATAAGGGAATCAATCTAGTAAGGTTTGCTAAAATTACATGTCTTCAAAATGGTGCTAGTAACTTTATCTGTAATTCAGGGGCGGGACATAACAATTTGTGGACTCCTGATTGGCTGAAACAAACGTAACTATGTAACTTGTCAGGGAATGTAGGACACAAGGTACAGAACAAGGGAAGGAGGTCTTTTATTTTATTGGTTCTGACGAGATAAACCACAAAAGGAGAGGCTAACCACGGATGGAGGCATAGCACGCAAACAATGATCCACAAACTGAAAGATGAAATAGGTTTAAAATTAGAGGCAACACAGGTCAGCTGCCTCTAATTGAGGCCTATCAAATATGGAGCCGGTCAGGCCCTGACTGTGTCTTCCGGGCACATACAGAGGCCTGGAGGCACCCAAGCCAGGAACTGACAGTCAAATTATAATGAATTCTACTTCAAAAGCAGTGGTTTTGATATGGGTACAATCACATTGCGTCATTAAACAAATCATTTTGCTATACTGTCACACAGTCTGCTGCCCTGACGGTATAATAATAATACATAAAATTTATATAGCGCTTTTCTATAGACCCAAAGATGCTTTACATTTGATGCAGAACAAGCAACATGCTACTAGAGTGAAATGGACAATACACAGACAATGAAAAGAAAACATGGGGAAAGGGGAGGGGCTAGGGGAACAGATGAGTCTTGAGGCGGTTGATGAAGATGGTAATTGATTCAGAGTTACAGATAGATTGCAGAAGTGAGTTCCACAGCCTTGGAGCGGCCCTAGAGAAAGCCTTGTCCCAAAAGCTACGTAGGGGACCGGGGGATGATGAGGTAGCCAGCTGTCGAAGAGCGCAGTGACCAAGAGGGTTGGTATTGGGGAATAAGATCAGAGAGGTATGGGGGAGCAAGCTGATAGAGGGTTTTGTAGGTAAGCAGAAGAATTTTATAGTCAATGTGCTGGAGAACCGGGAGCCAGTGAACTTCCCGGAGGGCAGGGCTGATGTGCCAACAGGTTTCCGTGTGGTTAAGGAGTCTGGCTGCTGATTTTGGGACCATTTGTAGCTTATGGAGAGATGGAGAGTTGATGAGAGATGCAGTAGTCGAGGCGGGAGGAGATACATGCATGTACTAAGGTTTCAGCTACAGTATAGGATAGGGAGGCCTTTAGCTTGGCAATATTGCGGAGATGAAAGAGGCCAGATTTGACTATCGGTTTACGTGGTGCACAAAGCTGAGGGAGGAATGACACCTAGATTGTGTGTGTGAGGAGTTGGAGAGACAGTGGTGTCATCAATGGTGAGAGTAAAGGTGCCAGTTTTGTTGAGGGGGGATTTAGTACCAATGAGTAATAGTTCAGTTTTGTTGAGCTCCAGGACATTTTGCTGCATCAATGTTTTTATTGTTAATATGCAGGATTCAATGTGGACCAAAGTTGGTTGGTGAGAGATCTGGTACTGAGGAAGATTTGAGTGTCGTCGGCGTAGCAGTGGAAGTCTAGTTTGAAGTGACGGAGGATCTGACCATGGGGGCGGATGTAGATGATTAAGAGCAAAGGTCCAAGAACAGAGCCCTGGGGGACACCCAGCGTGACAGCAGCAGATTCAGAATTGTGGCCATTGAGGGAAATTAAGTGGGTACGGTTGTTGAGGCAAGAGTTTAGCCAGGTGCCCTCAACATCCAGAGCCTTGAGCCTGGTTAGAAGAATCTGATGGTTAAGTGTCAAACACAGCACTCATTTCGAGGAGGATAAGGATGTTGAGGGTACCAGCATCAGCAGAGATGAGGTCGTTGACAACCTTGAGAAGGGCAGTTTCGGTGCTGTAGAGTGGTCTGAAGCCAGACTGAAGCTGTTCAGATAAACTGTTGATGAATAGGTGGCTTTGCAGTTGGGAGGCAACAGCAGAAAAACTGAAGAAAATAGTTAGCAAGCAGAGAAAAGGATGTGGAGGTTGTAGAGGATAAATTGTATTGGGCAAATCCATAGGCCCTATTGATAAATGCATAATTAGTTATTTGCATACTTTTAATATGCCTATATATGTTTGTAAACATTGGTTAGGTCATCCATTTTGTATATTGATTACATCCTCCATTTTGTATTGATTATGTAGCATTGAGAGAATGAAGGAGCCTTTGTTCTCGGTTGAGTTTTCCCGCCTGTGCCTCTGATTGGCTGATACAGGTGAAGGGAGGGGTCTACCTGTGCAAAGTTATAAAATTGGCTGTATGCGTTGTAACTGTGTCTTTCATCTTGGAGCGGTCCTCTCTGTATGAATCACCATGTGATCACATTAAAACTTGTTTGAACAGTATTTGATTTCATTAAGTTGACTTTCCCCCGCGAACCTAGAAAAGCATGTGTTTTAAATAAAGAGTTGGAGTAGTTTGTTGACTCTGGAAAGTCCGGGAGTTCGTTTTGAGGTTGTGATGGTATTGGAGATGTAAGAGGTCCTGGCAGGATTGAGGGCATCCCTATACATGGAGACGTGAAGCATATAGGCTTCAGAATGTACAGTTAAACCAGATCTAGTCCGGCATTCAAGAGTAGTATGGAATGGGATGATTTATAAGCAATGTATTCAAATGAGAGGAATGATGGAAGAGACAGTTTGGTTATTTACATTTTAAGGACTACAGTACCTTTGTGACAGTTTGGGACAGAATTTCACTTTGTTAACTGCCGAGTAGTTTGTCTTAATGTGGGATTGTGTATCCAGTTATATACTGGCAGCCACTGGAACATTGCTCAGTGCTGTTCTGCAGTTTCTTCAGTCAAACTGTTTAACTTACTTAGCTGATCAATCTTTTTAACTTCTGTGTGCTCAGATGTGTGCTCCAACCTTCTTCTCATTGTTGGGTTTTGAGAAGAACCAACACGTATATGTACAGGGTCCATTAGAAACAAGTAGTTGGGCGATGGAGGCCATTAGAGCTTTACAGGCTAATCCGATTATCACTGATCACAAAGGGGATTGTTTAGTAGCCTACATTTAGATCAAAGCTAAATACTATGCTCAATGTCTTGCATACTAATCACATAGAATAATTAGTAATTCACAAAAACAGATAATCTTTAGCAATGTAAAACTATCTTTCACTATTGATAATATGATGTCGGTTTTGACTTTGTTAGAATAAAAATGTTCTTAGGACACAATACTTTGTGAAGGAGTAGCAAGACATTGCAATATACAAAATATTAGCCTATTCAACACACATCTGTCAATACTTAATACGGTAAAAACGTTGACAAAGAAATTATGTAATCAGATAAAATGTAATAATGCTGATAACGGCTGTCATTCCACCTCAAAAGTATTTAATAGATAATAGCTGCTAAGCCCTCCAACTAGTTGTGGATTCAAAACTGCGCACTCTTGGCAACACAATATTTTATGACGACAAGGATTAGCATATCTTAGTTCTAACACACATTGCCAATTACTGATAAAGGCGGATCAACAACATAACTTAACTCACTTAGGGCTTATTTGCACTGTCTACAGGTTGTCTCTATAACATTTTCTCTTGGAAAAGTCTGTGGTAAAGTTTGCTGTGAGCTACTGTCCTTCCTTTGTGCCAATAAAAAAAAAAGGGATCAGTTTTGGAGACTGCTTGAGATTTTAGCTAAGCTTTCAGTGTTCACATTTATTGTCCTCTTTGTTCACAGTGCTGCTAAATCAGACAACATTTCTCTAAATGGTTCATTCTGCTTGAAGCATGAATAGGCTAGTTATACTATCAGCTTGGCGTACAAATATTTGACCCCAGGCCCCTGAAGGTGAAATCCACTATATTTACAACCACACATTGAAAAGGCTACACAGTCTCCCATAGGTGCACTGTTTTTTGGCACTGGAAAATGTCTGTACAGTACTGTTCACACCACCGGCAAATAACATTGAGCATATTATGAAAATATGGCATCTCCACTATCGTACACAATATGCCATCAGTCATTGAAAGGTTGTAGTATTCATCCCAAAACTGCTTGAGAGCCTTGGGAGTTTTTCTTAATCTTCTGGGGAGATGCACAGCATCTGTCATGCGTGACAGTATAATGGCAATGTCTGTATCTTTTTGTTGTAGCTTCTTGACATTAGATCTGTCATGACATAACGCATACAGAAGGGTGTGGTCAATTGAGAAATCTGGGCAAGGAGGGAAACAAGCTTTTGCCCATCTTCAAAAGCCACTGAGATCCGAACAGGAGTGTCTACTGCGCATTCAGCAACATGCTCTGAAACAAAATGTGTTGTGAACCATTTATGTGTACTACCACCCAGTCTAGTAGGTGTAGAAGGATGTTCAAAGGAGCAATGTGCTGAGCAAAACCCATGTCAAATCTCTTGTAAAAGCATAGGCCAAGCAGACACACACCTCTTTAGGAGACTGGAATGGGCCAAGTAATCACCTTCTGTATGTTGCATGGATCAGTTTGCAACATACATTCTGTATGTTGCATGGATCAGTTTGCAGTCCTTTCATGATATCACATGACCTAGGAAGGAATGTCTATAGATTGGCTTAATACATATTATCCTCTATTAGGTGATATGTTCCTTTTTACTGAATATCAAAATGCCATCGAAGTAAGCAATACAGATATGCCAATGAAGACCCCTTAGCACAAGATCCATGAAATGCTGGAATGTTGCTTGAGCATTTATCCAACCCATTAGCATACAACAAAACCGGTATAAGCTACTACTTGTTGTGAAAGCATTTTCATTTAGATTATAAAAATCAGTAAAATCAGCTGTCACATGGATAACAGTCTGCGCAATCACTAACTCTATGTTGTCTCATATATCAGGTTCAAGTTAGCCTAGGTAAGGTTACTCAAGGTGCACAGGGACTATCATCTCATGTAATGCTGGAATAGTGATATCACTTTTTTTACTACATGAAAAACAAATTCCCAATGTGCACCCCCAATGTGAAGAGACTGTTATGGACCTCAAATCGTTGAAAGGCTTACATTGACTGGCATGCCAATATGCTTTCTTTATTTAACATGCGTTTCTGCAGGGCTGGGACAGACATTTTAAACTCTTTTTAGGGATCGGCGCATATGGTTGTACATGTATCAGTCAATTTAGTCACCTGTGTGCCCTTGTGACACCCTTTCACATTTGCTTTGGGAGTAGACGTGTCATCCTTAAAAGTATCGGAGTCAATCACTTAGGTCTGTGTATTGTCAGGTAGAATTTCCTGTTGGGTATAACTAAATCTCTTAAGAACCTAAAATGGAGGATATTATGTTTAAATGGCTGTAATTCTTCTGTATTCTTCCTCCAAATTGTTTATAGATACAAGTAACTTCAAATTAAAGCTGACATTCTGCACTTCATTTTATGACAATGTGCTGGAATAAAGAGCCAAAAAAACACATTGGTGTGATTCTCTAAATTATTTTGGACTTCATTGTAATCTAGCGTTAATTCTTATGTTTCTGAAGCAGTTACTGTTCGTTATAATTAAAAGAGGTAGTTAGTCACGCCATGTAATCTCAACTTCGGAACTCAAGCTGTTTGGATGATTAATGGTTCACTGGCATAGCGTGGTGACGCCGGATCCGGGTGCAAGATGTCCTTAGCCCCCACCCCCCGCACCTGCTCGGGAACTAAAGTTATGTAGAAACATATATGCATATATGGCTTCATATTGGCATGTGAAGCCAATCCTGTTGTAAATTACACTACCATCTGCCATTTAATTGTGACAACCAAATAGAAACACAAGATGTAAAATAGAAATACAAAATAATTTTATGATAGAGGCTAAGCATGGGCTCCCCACTCACCGCGGGCCTGGGTGCAACCGCATCTCTTGCACAGCATAGTTATGCCATTGGTTGGAGAACAAAAGGACTGATGCTTGGGTGCAGAAAGACCCCTTTCTGTCCACGTGGATTTTGCAATTTAGATGACTGGTAATACCGACAACCAAAACTAAATATCATACAAAATTGTCAGGAGGTATGGCTGAAATTGGGAAATAAATAAATCCTTTTGGAAACTGCTATTGGATAACTATCTTATTATTTGTACTAATTAAAATTGCATGTTTAATTCACTCAGGAAAGCAGTTCGTTGCATATCTTTTCACAAGATATGCAAAGATTGATTACCTTTTTTTCTTATTCTATATAACTGGTTCCAGATCTGGCATCTCTAAGCACCGTGTAACAAAGACTGTTTACTTTTGTTGCTACAGATTTTCAACAAATGTACAAAAATATTATAACTAATCACAACACTGTTTCCAGAAAAGTTGACGCTGCATAAAATGCAAATAATAACAGAATGCAATGTTGTGCAAATAATTGATCCCTATATTTAATTGAAAATATTACAAAGACCACATATCGGATGTTGAAACTGAAAAATGTTGTTTGTTTTTGGAAAAAAACGTTTTGATGATGCCAGCAACACATATTAAAAAAGTTGAGACAGGGGTATTGACCACACCCTTCTGTGTTGCATCAACTCTTTTAACAATGCTCTGTAAGCGTTTGACAAGTCTGGACAGCAGGCAGGCCAGTTTAGCACACTGACTCTTTTACTACTGAACCATGTTGTTGTAATATGTGCAGAACGTGGTTTGGCTTGCTGAAATTATCAAGGCCTTCCCTGAAAGTACTTTATCTGGGTGGCAGCATATGTTGCTCCAAAACCTTTACATATTGTTTAGCATTAATGATGTCTTCACAGATGTTCACAAACCTCCGGATAAGAGAACACAGGAGTTTTGCAATTGAACTAAATATATTCAAGATCAAAACCTTTACCCTACATTGTGTAATTCATTGAGAACAAAATGACTAAACAACGGTCAATGGAAACCAAAATCACCGACTGAGGGCAGGTTTCCAACTTCTGAATTTCATCAAGGCAAATCATGTGACTCAGTAGTGTGTGGCCCCCACAAGCCTATATGCACTCCCGACTACATCTTGGCATGGTCCAGATTAGATGGTGTCCAGGGAGATCTCTTCCCACAACGGGATAAGGGCATCAGTGAGCACCTGGTCAATGGCACCCCCAGCGACCGCGTATTCACAGATACATAACGTTCAAGAAGCTCTTAACCCTTAAAGGTCTTCTTGGGATGATCAAATCCGCCAATACTATCTTGACCTTTTGACCTCCCAGGAGGTCATCCTTTATATTAGAATTATGTCCTATATATTTTGGATTCTTAAAACACTTAACTAGAAGGAGGATGAATAGATAACATTGTTTCAGAAGACTCCGATCGTATATTGGTGATAATGTGTGAAGAGAATATAAAAAAACATATGTTGACATGTTGGTGGTTTTATTGAAAAGCACATAGTATAATCCTACAGTTAGGACATTTTATTTCTAATTTTAACATCCCCTGGGGTTCAGAACAAGTCTAAGTTGTTTAATGTATGAGCATATAACATAATAAAACAGAAAAACTGCTATATTTATTTTTTAAAAAGTTAAATATGAACCAAAATAGTCATTTTGGGGTCCCTGTATCTTGATAAAAATCAAAGATCAGATTTGATTCTGATCAGATCAGATTAACCGTAGATAAAATGTTGAGTTTTTTTGATGAAATCATGAAATACAGTGTTTTTGTGGTCGAGATTTGGAAGGGTTATACTTTACAGAAATACTTAACCGACATGTCATTCTTTGCAGCAGACTGTCCCCTACAATGTGGAAAACACTGTAGGCTTCCATAATTAATAATTCCGGAGATAATAATAGAAATGTAACATGTGTTTTTTTTTTTTTGTGCTTTTGTGGTCTTTTCGGAAGACTGTCCCCTACAACGTGCCCTGCAACGATCTTAGCCAATTTGGAGATATGAATTGAAATGTAACGGGTGCGCATTTCGACGCAATTCATAATTGGATTATTGCTTGGGGAACATGAGGTCATCCAGGAACTGCCTACATACAATGGGCACATGAGGCCAGGCATTGTCCAGCACCACAGGAGAAAGTCAAGGCTTACATTCCAGGACCTAACAGTGTGTACGTCTGCGTGACCCTCCAAGGATATGCCACCCCAGAACATAATTTTTATAATTCTGCACAGCGTCCCAACGTTTTAGGAAATGGGTTTTGTAAGGATTATAATAAATTATGTAGTTAATGTCAGTCTGAATCTATCTAGAGGTATTTGTTCAGCAAAGCATCAAACTACACCAACAATAGATGTATAACGTTACAAGGTCTTTTTACCACTAGAGGGTAGCATGCCTCTATATTTAACTAATGCATATGGTATATAAAGAACAGCTGAATTTCAAACTTCTTGTATCCTATGTTCTTCACAAAACCGATTAGATTAGAAAGCTAGAGGTCCTTCCTCTGTAACCTTCCTTTCTAATATGTTTTTAGAAACAGACAATGAAAGAGAATGAAAGGATTATGTATTTGAGATGTTCTCTTAGGTGTAGGTCTATGGGGTTTGGCCACATAGATGTCAACACACGCTCCTTAAAAATGTAAAGGGAACACTTCTGGTCTCGATGAACTAAATATATTAAAGAACTAACTAATGACTGTACATTGTGCAATTCGACAAAATGACAAAACAATGGTTAATGGAAAACCATTTCACCAACCAATTGAGGGCTGGATTCAAATTCTAAGTAAACAATAGAAATCTATTCAAACTTGAAAGAATTTCATCACGGCAACTCAGAATATGACTTAGTAGTGTGTATGGCCACCACATGCCTGTATGCATTCCTGACAATGTCTTGGCATGCTCCTGATGAGAAAGCGGATTGGGTCATGGGGGATCTCCTCCCAGACCTAGATCAGAGCTCCTGGACAGTCTGTGGCACAACATGGCGGCACCAGATGCATAAATACATAACGTCCCAGAGGTTCTCAATTTGATTCAGGTCTTGCATTGTCCAGCCCCAAGAGAAATCCAGGGAAGACTGGACCAGCATAAGGTCTGATGATAGGTCTTAGGATTTCATCCTGATGTCTAACAGCAGTAAGGGTACCGTTGGCTAGCTCATGGAGGTCTGTTTGACCCTCTGTTCGACCCTCCAAGGAAATGGCTCCCCAGATCACTGAACAAATGCCAAACCGTTCATGGTGGATGATGTTGTATGTAGCATAACATTCACCACAGCATCTCCAGACTCATTCACCTCTGCCACAAGTGATCATTGTAAACCTGCTCTCATTTGTAAAGAGAAAGAAGTGGCAATGGCCGTCCTGCCAAGTCTGGTGTTCTCTGGTGAATGCCAATCAAGCTGCATGGTGCTGGGCTGTGAGCACAGGTTACACTGGAGGATGTTGGGTCCTCATGCCACCCTCATGGAGGTAATTTCTGATAGTTGGGTCACAAGCATGCACACCAGTTGCCCGCTGGAGGTAATTTTATTGGTTTCTGGGAGTGCTCCTCCTATTCCACCCCACCAACATATCTGAAAACCACATTTTGGGGGGCAAATTAGAGGGCACATTTGTTTCTTTGTTTCTTTTACACCTCAATACCACTGCTTTGCAACACAATGCAGCATTCCCCTGCAGGTTGTGAACAACATGTTTGTGTGCGGTTACCCCTAGGAATGACTCATCTTAAATGAATGTCCAATCCCTCAGTGTTCTCTCAATTCACCTTGCATCTGGGCCAAGGAGCTAGGATGAGGAGGAAATGTTTGAAATATGTAATAACATTTACATAGGAAGTGCCAGCTCTTTCCTATCATGGAAATTAATTGATCTGCTCTGTATAAGAGAAAATGAAGCAGAAAAAAGTTAGCAAAAGCATCAACAGTAGTTACATCTCACTTTGATGTTGATAGGTGGGATGCATTGTTTTGCACACGTGGAGTAATAGTGTGTCACTAAGAGGTTCATTAGCAGACATGTATATGCTGTTTTGAAAATGTGGACATTTTGTACCTTCACTAACAATAATCTTAATTAGCATTTTGTTCTGTGCCACTGCCTCCGGTGCACCTGTACTACAGCAGCATGGATTTGAATCTGGCAAAACTCAACCCTCTCACCATCTTTTCCCACTATCTTGTCAAATAAAGCTGATAAGGCTAAATAAATACAATAATTGTATTCAAAAATTGGGGTTAAAATGCTGATTCAGCTTCAATTTGAGGGTATTTTCATATCTGTTTGATATAGAAAATGACTATGCAATCTTCACATTTGAGAGCTAAACTAAATTAACTAATTACATTGAAAGATCAAAAGACAACTGTCCATGGGGGTACTTTTTCACATGAATAGTCCACCTATTGTAGGGTACCAAAAGAGTACAATCAATTCTTTCTTTTTTGGCAAATGTGTCTGTTTGCATAATTAGTGCATACACAACTATCAATGTATAGTCATGATTATAGGCTTTAGATTAACATTAGGATTCATGTACAGGTAGTCAGATTTTTGTCGCATATACATTGCATGCAACGATTGCTTGTGCATCACTGTCCTGCTGCAAAGCACTGTCCATGAAGTTTAAAGGCATTGGTTTGTATCTGTGAAGACTAGATGCTTATTTACACTTGTGACTAAGTGGTTATGTGCCGACTTTGTGTGTTTCTTTGATACACAAACACATATATTAATCCAAAAATATTTTGTTTAAGTTTTCAGTATACTTGTATTTTGTAGTATTTTAAGGTCTAATGGTTTTTGGTGTCATCTCTATATATATATATGTCAGTATAGCTCACAATTTTCACATTTGTGAACCAAGCTTTGTTTGTCATAGTCTATGCATATTCTTATTGTTCCTGACTACTTCATTGTAGAAAAAACTATTTTCTTTACACAGACGAAACAGAGCTAGCTTATTAAATTTGGTATGTTAACTGTTGCGTAGTAAATAGGAAATACAAATTGCTGTAAATATTCTACAGTTTTAGGAGGAAATGCTGCACATTAAAATATTACACTGTTCCAAAAAATTGAGGGAACACAGAATAAAATCATAAGTATAACACTTAGAGAATTAAACTTCAGGGATGTCAATTAAGGAAGTTATTGTGAATCAATGTCACCTATTTTGCTGCAAATGAATGTGACAACATGTGCACTGGAGAGGCAACAGTAAAACAACCCCTAAAAAAGGGAATGGTTTTGCAGGGGGTGCTCACAGACAATTGCTCTCTACTTATGCTTCCTGACTGATGCATTCAATTTACACAGGTATGTGCTATTGCAAGAAGGTAATTAACACAAAACCAGCTGAGTTCATGAAGGAAGAGTTACTATTTCCCCCTTCTGTCTATGTACCTCTCTTTTTTCTTCTATCTGTGATTTTGTCTACTGTATGAGGAAAGCACTCCGACCAGTGTGTGCTCTGCCAGGGTGCAAAAATTGTAATTTCCAGGTATGTTAGTTGGCTTTTCATAGGCGATTGTAAAGAGTTTGAGGGGAAAAGTATTGATGCAACCAGTCATCAGGCAGCCTTTAGAACAGTCGTTCTCAACCTTTTTTGGGCCAGCGCCCCCCCTAGCCATTATCCAGATTAAGATTGTTATTGTTGTTATAATCATTGTTATGATTGTTATTGTTGTAATAATCATTGTTATGATTGTTATTGTTGTTAATATCATTGCTATGATTGTTATTGTCGATATTATTACAGTTGTTACTATTGTTATCATCACCCATCATCAGAAATACACATCATTGACATTAATAATGACAAACAACAGATATATTAGTTTCCCAGGGAACACAAAAGCCATGTGAATAGAAATGATATTAACAGGTGTTTTAAAAAAAGTTAGGTAACAGCAGCCAATCAGACCGGCTTGAAATTTTACATTCAAATTTATAATTAAGTATCACAAACTGCAGCTAATCAGAAATAGCTAGAAATTCTAACATTCAAATATTATTGAAACCACAGCCAATCAGAAAAGCCAAACAATAATCATTCTTATGCGTTGTTACAACGGAAAACAAGCTGGCACTTCAGAAGTGAGAGTTTTATAGCCATTTGAAAAAACTACTCCAGACAATAAACACATAGTAAAGTGTGCATTGGTTGAAGAAGTTACCAATCCATAACTAAAGTATTCTATTGCATACTGACAACATTTCTTCTTGTTCTGTGCCATTTTTCTGATATGTTGCTTGCTAGCATTGCATAAAGTAAAAAAAAAACGTGCCACAGTGTAACTTTTTTGACATTATGCAGGTCTTGATATTAAGTTGTTTCTGGTACTTATCCTTAGGACAAGTGAGTGTATCTTTTACTTTCCCAAGAGCTTAAGTATTTTTTCTGCTAGCTGGCCAGTTGAGTATTAGCTATGATATATCACAGGTAACGATAGCCAGAGCCGTAGATTGCTAGATATTTTTTCTCTGTGAATATTCTTGAACTTAGGCTATCTACCAGTCAGCTTTATTTGGGAACTCCCGATCGCTAAAACAAAACATATTAGTTCTTGGTGGTGGTGAACCCAGGGGAATTACTCAATTCATTTATGTTCTCGCCCTTTTAGCTTCAAATGCCCTTACGTCGGTTGTTTTGCGTTTTCCCGCTTTTCCTGGCACCTGGACAATTTTAGGTGCTTGAAGGCAGGTCTTGAGCTTGTCCACAAGCGTATTAAGCGAGTCAGGTCTAAGAGGTTGGCACTTTCGCGGGCAGTAAGATAAATAATGTTAGTGCGTTTTTACATTTCTGATATGTTGCAGAATGTGGCATGACATAGCTTGTACCAGTGATAGACTACCTGTGATGCGTGGAAGAAGGCGGACCAAGGTGCAGGACGGTAAGTTGAATGGTTTCAGTTTATTCCTTCAACAGTTAATGTCCTCGCGTATCAGACGCGTAAAAATGATAACAACAAGTACACTAAGGTAGGTATGTTGGAAATCAGCACAGAGCTGCACACACTCAACAAGTAACAATCACGGACACGGAGACTAGAAACACAAGGGCTTAAGTACTGCGTTAACAGGCAGCACCTGTAAGGAATCAGGGAAGGATGCGTTCACAGGACATGGGGAAAACAGGACACAACACACACGATGGTGACTAAAAGGCCGGCGACGTCGAACGC
>JACXGK010001700.1:0-18517 GCA_016801125.1 Novumbra hubbsi
GTCTCTCTCATGTCTCACTGCCAGCTGACTGGCCTTCTGCAGTCTCTCTATGGCCTCTTGGTATTTCTGCTCACTCCTCTTCAGCTCTGTGGTGGCGAGTTCCTTCTCAACCTCCAGGTCCTTTAGTAAGTGGCTCACCTGGAGTAACAAGCACACACAAACACATACACAAACACAAACACACACGCGCACAAACACACACACACATGCACAAGCTGCTTCATCTCCAAAGCTGGCATGTAATAAAATTCCATTGAGTTTGAACAAATTGTTCCTTTTTTACGCACTTATTATCCTCTGAAGGCCAGAAGTGATGTGCTTAAACTATAGGGATCCTTCTAAATAATAAAGCTTTTTAAAACACTCATGGGCACTGAGCAGCAGGCATTCAGTCCGTTATTAACAGATGTGGGGACTACTTTAATAGCACGCCTCTGCCCCTAAGCGACAGTTAGAGCCGGCCCACAAAGGCAGGCTTTGTCTACAAAGAACTGAAGCTAACAGGAACGTTGTTTGATGAATGTTATTAACACAAGAGCTGTTCTTCTTGAATGTGTGTGCAGTTGTTAAACAGCTGCTGTGAGCTACTTTTAGTCAAGTCACTGTATACCTGTTCCAGGAGCAGTACCTGGCTGTCCTTCTGCTGGGCCACGCAGGAGGTGCTCTATTGCAGCAGGGTCTCCTGTCACTCCACCCTGCACTGCAGCTGCAGGTTTCTCACTGGAGCTCTGACACACCAGAGAACTGCTCCTGATCTCTGACTGGGGAGGCCCCACCTGGGAACCAAAAAGTGGTGTAAGATGAGTGGATGAATACAGACTAGTGTGAGCTAGGTGATTGAGGTCTTGCTGGGCTGAAGCTAAGCCTTTCTCTAACTACGCTATCCATGGCCGGCCCTAGGCATAAGCAACATAAGTGGTTGCTTAGGGTCTTCGACTGCCAGAGGGCCCCAGACTGCTAGTGAGCCTCGGACAACTAAGGGAGAGGGGGCCCCCAACTAAGATTTTGCTTAGGGCCCCCAAAAGACTAGGGCCGGCACTGCTATCTGAGAGTTAACGACAATACCCTACATTCACCACCAGGGGACAGGCATCAGTCACACACCAGGTAGACAACCACAGTCCGACAACTCAGCCCACCGGACAACGTTCTTGGAATGTGACCCTCCTGTCACATTACTATGAGACACATGCCCACGTTTTGAAACCACTCAGTTGTAATTAAAATAGTGGTCCAGTACACCACTCTTACCTTTCTCTCCGGCAGGACAAATCCATTCCTCTCCAGCAGCTCTGTGTGTCCTGTCCATGGCTGGTGGTCGCTCTGGGTCATGTTGCCCTGCATTACAGTCAACGCATCCTGGGTGGATGTCAGTCTCTCCTGCAGGCCGTCCTGGACAGATCTCCTGCTCCGCAGCCGGCAACACGGTTGTTAGTACTGCTCACCTGGTACTGCTTCCTTTGACACTGACACAGATGTACTTTATACATGTATTTACAAAATGTTACAATGGAGCACAAAAGACGATGTTTAGGGTTGTCCTACTATATCTGAGGCTACAATGAGACAGATTGTAAACGAAGCTGAGAAAGCACCTGGCTGAAGTTTGGGACATCAGAGGAGGGCATAGGTGTTGGCGGACAAGTGTTCAGCCTGGCTCTGTTGGGCGTCTCTCTGCAGCACAGTACAAAATCACTGTTTGTACTTTACGTCTTTGTTTTACAATGGCATTTTACAAAATGAAGCAAATCCGAGTCACCATATTTACCTCAGCCTCCAATCGCCTCCTTCATTTGACAAACACTAAATGTTTTAAAACCTACAATAGACTCAGAACCCGTCAAAAAGGCAAACTAATTCAACCAAGCCTGCCATGACTTCTTTCGATAATTTTGCGTGAAATTGAGAAATGATTGCCAACACAGTGGCTTTTTTAAATAATGTTGCGCTCTGCATTTTGTTAAGTGTTTTGGGGTGATTTAAGTGTTGGATCCGTGCCAAATGAAATACTTTGCATTCAAGCAAAAAAAGTAACATTTTACTTTTTTGGCCACGTGACTACAGAATCTACACAACCATAATGTTTTTGACAACCTACCACCCTACCATAAAAGCCAGACTGGCGGAGATATTGGTATAATGTTGTTAGATGCACACTCATGTCATTTAATCCTGGAGCCCAGCTGTCTACACTGGCTACAGTACACAGCCAACCCAATTATGCAAAATTGAATGTAATGGGTTCATTTAATATTCAGAAACATTACGTATTTCCTAAGAGAACGGTTGGGGGTGACAAAGTACGGGTTTGGAATATACCCAGGTTACACCCCACCCGCAACACGAACCATCTCTTTGTGGAAAAGAAAGTGAACGCTGTCAAAGACACAGGTTTGGGCATATATTGACGTTAAGAGCCTATGCGGTGTGAATAATAATGAAATAATGAACATAATGAAACGGTCTAAAAAATAGGAATGTAGAAATTATGACTTGATAACACCTTGCTAGTTATTTAACTGAAACAGGTTAAACAGAGTCGTTTTAATGTTTGTTGTTCGGGAAGGACATCGTTTGCACCCCTCAGCTAGCTTTTTCTACTGGTCGGTTTCCCAGTAAACGGACGACCGGCCAGGACCTAATTAGGCGATCTTTTTTGCGAACCACGTCGTCCACATCAACCATATATGCTTTTTAGTTCGTTTACGCGATGATGTTCGTGTTCAAGTGTTGAGCAACGAAAATGGTTATGCCCAGGACAGTGTCTTGACTTGCTCATACAACTGGCACCCTGGCACAAATTGAAATCAGCGCTCTCCTGTATATCCAATCTGGAGAAGCAACCATTCTTGAGAGGGTGTTGGTTAACCCGTTATGGTGTGGAGAAATGGAAAACTAAGAAATAATACGACCAGACTCATTACAATTAGTGGGGACATACCCGTCCTAAATCTACGTCCATGCTATTTTCACCCTACAAATACCAATTGACAAATAGTCAGATTTAGATTTCGGCCTGACACTGTTCACGAAGGAAAATAAGATAAAATAGCACGTGCTAAGATATTTTTGTAACGTTTTTGTTTTGCAATATTCAAGCTGTTACAATCTCCCCCGCTCACTCCAACAGCAGCCCACCTCTAATGATACCATTCAAGTAGATGCTGGTTCGCAGCATCAGAGACGCACTTCCAAGAGCCACATATTTGATAGTCCATCTGGCAAAAATGGACTGATGATATTTGTTATACAGACTATGTCTAAATATTACAACACTATAAGGCATAACAACTGCGTAAAATACTACCGTATATTCGTATTTTTCGCTTCATATGTTTTTTCATCTGGCTGGTTAGCGTTGTGAGATGTGCTCTATTTGCCATGGCAAGAGGTCTGTTTTCCTTGCTCTGGATGAGGAAACCAATCTACATTCAGGTAAGCCAACGGGACATTTTTCCCTCGTCTTCTACTGGCCTGACAACAGTCTATTGACTGTTCGATTTACATGTATTAAATATTGTAGTTTGAAAATTGTAAGGCTCTTTTGGATGCAGTCTCAAATGCATCAATTTGCAATATGTTCGACTTTGTTAGGCTATTATTTTGGGCTTTAGGTTTTTTATTGACACCATTGGTGCTCATGGGTCAATTGCATCTGGTACAAATGTTTCCTTATAATTGAGTATCGTCATTGATCATAACATTTGCAACACCGCACTTGATGCCCTGTGGATGTCCAAGAGCTGCAGTCATTGGTCTAATTCAGTGTGCCACTCGTCGTTGCTGTAGCAACAGAGCCGATCACCCAGCTTTCACACAAGAAAGGATACACAGGGTTTGTTTTCAAAGAATAAACGCAGGGCATTCAATCCCAATTGTTATTGCTTAATAATGAGGGTGTTTGCCCTCATTAAATTAGTCGTCTTCTTTACGTTGTCCGAATACGAGCCCGTTGAGCTGCGCTCTATTCTTAACATTAATGGGGAAAGGGTATCATATCAAGTATAGTCGCCTTCTGTAAAAGACAATATCTAAATGAATTAAGGAATATATTTGGTAGAAGGTTAACATTTTGTAAAATTGTTTATTAGTATCATTATATATTATTAGTATTAGTACTAGTAGATTATACAGCTTATCCTCATTATAGTAGATTTAAATGATCTTCCTAAATTTGTCATGAGTATTTATTAACTATATCAAACTGCAGGAGATCTGTGAACTGTGTGTGGTATTTAAAACAATTAAAAAAATTGCGCCTTTGGATAATATTGTTATCCTAAACTTGAGGACTGATATGAGAATTGCTTGAGCTTCACTAAAACCCAACAGAAAAGCTGTGTTTCAACTGCTATGCAAACTACAGTGTCATATTATGATTAACGACCATGAAATTCCTATCTTTCCCTTCTATTTAGTGCATTTTCCTCAGTTTGCCAGGATTAAAGATGTTAAGATTTGTTAGGCTTATTTTAAAAATGTTTATTGTTATTTTTCCCAATCTATTTCTGTTAAACGCAGCTGGCCTTTGTCTGTCTGTTGAGCAGTTCAGTCAGTAGTTCCACTAATTGCTGCATTTGTTTTTCTCCCCCGTTTACCTCATGCCCTTGTTTATGAGTAGCCATGTTGGTGGGGAAGTAAAAGTGACAGCAGTCACTGGGGGAGGTGTGAGTCTGTGTGTCTACCACCTAACTCTTGTGGACTATTTTCTAGGCCACTCTGATTCTTCCTAATGAGGGCATAGCATGACTTTAACTGTGTCCCTTGCCGGTTGATGGCTCCGTAAAACAAGCTATTTTCTTCCACTGTCTTAACTTGGGATATGGATTTTCTGAGATCGTGATCTATCCGTTGCGATCAATGCACTGCACTGTTTAAAACACACTCTCTTGAGTACTCTACGGAATTCCCTTGAATGTGACAAATAATTTGATCTCAGCAACCCGGAACCAAAACCATGGTGATTGAATACTGGAGATTACAAATAATTAGAAATAAAAAAGTAAATTTTAATAATAGTGTAAGACATTTGACGGCACGCGTCTACATAAAGGCTCCAAGTTCTGGAAGGCTGTGGTTGTCAGGGTGTGGAGGACATGACAGTCCAGCCGAGTATTGAGCTGCTGTCTGCTGGGACGCAGGGGTCATCTTGCCATGCCAGCTCCTGTTGACTCTACTTAGTCATCAAGACCGGTCCTCCAGTGCACAATGAGTCATTTACAACCACAGTTAGACCCTGGGAGTGGGTCATAAGGATGTGTCCTGTTAAGTTGCACCCAACCAAAGTGAATCAGCTACAACACTCGTGGTTGACAGTCAAAGCACATAGTTTAGTAGCAAAGGGCCCGTTGGGTCTGCGTCATCATGCCTTTTCGACGTGTAAAACACTAACAGCCAGGTATAGAAACTGTGTCTAATCATTCTAAATACGTCATCACATTTGGAATTGTCAGTGGGGAGAAATGTCCCGGATTCAAGGTGGACTCCTTCCTCTTAATCTTTAGCTCTTGCTCTCCCAAATGACTACAACCTGAAGGTCAGCCAGCCCGTACCACTTCCTAAGTTCAAAATATGATCTAACAACCCTAAGTGGCAACCCTTCTCCCTGTATAGTGTACTATACCAAGTGTTAGTGTACTATACCAAGTGTTAGTGTACTATACCAAGTGTTAGTGTACTATATCAGTTCTTTGGAGTCATTTAGCATAGCCACTTATCCAGAGCTAACCCCCAGTTATTCATTTGGGGTTAGTGAAGACACAGCTTTGACAGGGTAGTGTTGTAGGACTGTCCAGAAAATGGGAACTCCAACTGCCCCTTGACACCCTGGCGACGGTATCTGCAGACAGGCTCACACAGCCTATGGTGGCGTGTACCTGGGTGACCTGCGTCTCAGCCTCCAGGACTGATCGTATCTCCTTCAAGTTGGGGGGGTGGCAGCGTGCGGTGGAGCCAGGGGTTCCATGAGGTTGCCATCGGACTCGTTGATGTCACGGAGGCTCACGTGTGGCTGTACAGTGCTGCTGCCTTTTGTCTTCACCCCTGGGGGAAGGAGATGTTCTCCCTGTCCTACTACAACTGGTTGCGGGTCAGCAAACACACAGCCCTGGCCGGACATTTAACGTGGGTACTACACTGACGGCTTGTCTCTCACATATGAACATGGTGACTGTGTTATCAGTCACCGTTCCATTTTGTAGGGCAATGAGGAATTTAAAACCACGGACGCCCGTTGAACGACCACACAGTTTACCTTGAGGAGTGAGAAAGACGGTCAGGTCCGATGCATGAAAAGGGACAGTGGGATAGGGTCGAGTGTTTTGGAACACATTTTGGATACTCTGTTCTCTCCGTGTCCTGTTCTGTGCATGACTCTATCAGCACTCAGACCAATACGCCCTCTGTGGTGGCCCCTGAGGACTTCGTGGGAGCCTAATGAAATCAATATGACTTGAGATGGAGCATTTAGCTGGAGAGCTTGGTCCTTCCACCTCACTCTCTTTAGGTGTAAACCTTCTGCTCAGCAGGCTTAACCCATATAACCGCCTGGAGATCACAAGGAAGTGCCGTATACGACACTATGTGCTGACACGGAGGGGAAGGAAAGGTTTAGACCAAACTATAAAATGTTTGACGACCAATCCGCCGTTGCGTGTGCTTGTTGTCGCGCGCGTGTGTGTGTGCTGAGTCAGACGTCCATGACCTGCTGTGCCCACACAGTGTGAGGTGTCAAGCACGTACCCAAACACTGCCGGTCACATGCCCCTATTACTGTCGCAGCGCTGACTCAGAGTGGGGGTGGAGGTGTGTCCTCCTCCCGGACGGGGCGGGGGTCTTTCTTATTGCCTGCTGACTTGGGATGGGACTGGGATGAGTCAGATCAAACAGGCAGCGCCTAGCTCACACACACACATGCTCACACACACACACAGTTATTTCTCAGAGCCTGCACTGTGCACTTTGACTGTCAGTGCAGTCCTGCTTAAATGTCGTGCACTATGTGACAAGTAGTGTGCAATTATGGATACAATGTGAGCCTGCACGCAGCACAGACAGCCTGATACCTTCACATTCATTTCTTCCTGCCTTCTTTCCTTGCTTCCTTCATCCAGGGAGTTGGAGTTCTGGGAAGAACTGAAGCATGCTGGGACAGATATGCTATTGGTGTGTAATACTTTGAATGACGGAAAAAATAAAGGGAAAGAGAGAGAGGGAAATGGAGAGAACGTAAGCTTACAGATTTCCCCAAGAAGAAATATTCAATGCCTGAAGATTCCCGTGTGTGTTCACTGAGCACAAGCCTATTAGATTCCCCATCAGGAATATTCATGTGGGAAACTGTTTGCTTGTGTCTAATGTGTGATACAACTGTTTATTATGTTACTAAGACTCTTTCCATCCATCCCTCCCTCTCTATTCCCTCTCTTTCTCAGTCCTCTTTTCTCTTCCCTCTTCCCTATCTAAGTCATGCCTTTCTAGTTCTCTCCCCCCATTTATCACTTCTTCCACTCTTTTTTTCCCTTCTCTCTCTCTCAACATCTATCCCTTCCTCATCATTCCATCTCTCTCTAATTTATCCTCCCCCCTCCCATCTTCCACTCCTCTCTCTTTCCCTCTCTCTTGATCTCTGTCTTCACAGCTGGAAAGAGAGCCCATTAGAGAGGACAAGCTTTATGATCATGAATAATGGATGTGTGCTGAGAAGAGCTGCAACACCACATTTCAGTGTAGACATTGTCTCTGCTTCTGATCCACCTCCATTTCTGCTCCCCGTGTTTCAGCTCCCTGTGTTTCAGCTCCCCGTGTTTCAGCTCCCCGTGTTTCAGCTCCCCGTGTTTCAGCTCCCCATGTTTCAGCTCCCCGTGTTTCTGCTTCCCGTGTTTCTGCTCCCTGTGTTTCTGCTCCTGATACACCTCTGCTTCAGCTCCCTGTGTTTCAGCTCCTGATACACCTCTGCTTCAGCTCCCTGTGTTTCAGCTCCTGATACACCACTGCTTCAGCTCCCTGTGTTTCAGCTCACTGTGTTTCAGCTCCATGTGTTTCAGCTCCCTGTGTTTCAGCTCCCTGTGTTTCTGCTCCTGATTCAGCTCCACTGTGGGTTTTAGTGATTTAGGCAGAGACTGATTGAGGACCCAACTGCATCTATTTTCAACCTTATTGTCCATATCAAAGCCATACCAGCAACCTTTTGAACATACTGCTTTTAAATGATAATATTTTGGGGGTTGCCAACTAAAACCACTCGTCCATTGCCTATAGGTACACCTGCCCCAGTGAACATCACTACAGCTCTGACTAAAGCCTCTAATTAATAGCAAGCAGTCACACCAGTCAGAATCAATAATACCTTATTAGCTGTGTTTGTGTAGGCATCATCCCTAATGGCATACTGTTCCCTAGTGCACCTCTTTTGACCAGGACCAATAGGGCACTATATATGGCATAGGGTGCCATTTGAGACGTACCCTTGCTGATTCCCAAGCAGCAGCTCAGAATCCTGCTGGAGAAAGGCATCCACACAGAGTGGAAATGAAAGCCTGCAAAGCATTGATCTTTAAAGGCCAACCACATATTTATTTTCCTTCAGCTTTATCCAAGTAATGGTTTGGCAGTTGGATGCAATTTACATCACCTACCCTCACAAAAATCCATATGAAACAGTGCATTGTTTTTGTTGTCACTGTCTTATGTAGAAGCCATTTTAATTCCATTTACATTTGTAAAACAAAGTACTAGAACACCATGTACAATAAGTATAGAAAATTACTACCTCTTACAGCTTGAAAATGAAAACGTTTTAAGTGTGAATCTTTCTGGCTTTTTTTTACTGATGTTTTGTTTTTGCATTTCAGGCTGTAAGTCACCAAAGAGTAAACGTTCTGAAAATGGGGTGGTGTCTCTTTCTACCTACTGTATACATAGTGTATTTTATGTACAATAAATAACCAGGGAATCAATGCCACAGGGAAAGTACATGGAAATCCGTTTCAGATTACGATGTTTGACAGATTACCTGACTGGCACTAAACCTTTTTTGTGTCCCACTTCACAAGTCATGTACATGAGTCAGTGATGGGCCTGTAGAAGTGGCAGAGGGACCCACCAGGCTTGCCTCGTTGAAACTGTAAGCAGCTGTCGGTGCTGCTGACCACTGTGAGGTACTGCTGAATACGTTAGGTCTAACTCTAAGGCACTATGGCAGGGAAAACACCGGGATTGAGTGGACTCTGTGTTGATTAAAGGGGCTGGGTGTAGATTGAGGGGGCTGGGTGTTGATTGAGGGGGCTGGGTGTTGATTGAGGGGGCTGGGTGTTGATTGAGGGGGCTGGGTGTTGATTGAGGGGGCTGGGTGTTGATTGAGGGGGCTGGGTGTTGATTGAGGGGGCTAGGTGTTGATTGAGAGGCTGGTGTTGATTCAGGGGCAGAGTGTTGATTGAAGGGGCTGGTGTTGATTGAGGTGGCTGAGTGATGATTGAGGGGACTCAATGTTGATTTAAGGGGTTGAGTGTTGATTGGGGGGGCTAGGTGTTGATTGAGGGGCGGAGTGTTGATTGAATGGGCTGGTGTTGATTAAGGTGGCTGGGCGTTGATTGAGGTGGCTGAATGTTGATTGAGGGGGCTGGGTGTTGATTGAGGGGTCTGGGTGTTGATTCAGGGGGCTGGCTGTTGATTGAGGGGGCTGGCTGTTGATTCTGGTGGCTGGCTGTTGATTGGGGGAGGGGTGGGTATTGATGGAGGGGGCTGGCTGTTGATTCAGGGGGCTGGCTGTTGATTGGGGGAGGGGGGTGGGAGTTGATCAGCATCTGCCTGTTGCTGTGGACCCACAGTAATTGATCATCGCCTTGTGGCTAATTAGTAAACTGGAGCAAAATACTCCACAGCCCTCAACACTGCCACATTTCTCTATCAGAGGAGAGTGATGGACTGACATTGAAGTGCCATTAAATAGAAAGAGAAAAGGAAAAAGAGAGAGGGAAAGATTAATTTGAGACAGATAAAAGCAGACTGATGGGTTAAATTTACTTTATTTATATTTCCTGTCAGTGAAAGAGAGTGGAAAGATAAAGATAAAGTGAGAATGAAGGCAAGTCTGGTCTTATACATCCACAGACATCTCAGAGGATTCCAGTCTCAAATCTAAATAGGGCTGTTACCTTTCCTTATATGTTCTAAACGTCATGTGATGTAGTCTACTATACTATGAATCGCATTACGCTTGCCAAGCCCCTCTTGAAGTTTATATTTACACACAATCATGTAGGTTTACCAGTCTGTCCATAGTCAATGGATGGTAAATAAATTAGGGAATTTAGTTAAATGAAGATGTGGTTACAGATCCACATATGGCAGATTGTAGGGGAAATTGAGGTGGAGAGCTGTATTATTTGAGAGCTACAGAGAACGAGAGCCCGGGAGAAATGTTCATGAAGCAGATTGGAAGGGAAAGAGGGTGAAAGAGATGAGGAGCGAGGCTGGGCGAATCCATCACTGTCAAGCCGGGGAAATATTCATCATTACCAGCAGCACAGTGGCTTTAGAGTGATGCCAATATTGATCAACTAAAACCATTCATGGAGACCATTTAGAATCTTAATGTATCGGAAACAAAAATGTTTTCAAAGGAGAATGACAATTTGGAGTTTGTCATAAAGGAAATAGATTGTTCAGGATAGTAACTGTCTCTCTATATTAGTTTTAAGCCATGTGTTACTGCAGTGAGCCATTGAGTTTTTGTTTAATGGGCTCGTTATCAATAGTAATTGTACTAATGAAGCTGTACTGTACCCCACAAGCCCCACTGTAGAAAACCACCTATTTATATATCACTTGAAATCTAGTTCACTTGCTATCCTATTAGAATGTAAGAAGACCATCAGCATAAATCTGCTTTTATACAGGTGAGCAGAACTTTGGGTTACACTTTATATAATCTTTATATGTGCCACAGAAATACAAACTATTAACAAACTATCAAAGTAAATGCTCGGGTTAAGATTAAGGTAAGAATAAGTGTTAATGTGAGGTTTAGGAAAAGTGTTTAGGTTAGAGGGATGAGGTTTAATGTTTGAGTTTGTATTAGTAGACTGTTACAAAAAATATTATTGATAGTCAGTGAATTGTCTATAGACAGTCTCTAAAGCATCTACAGACTATTCATTTTTATATATATTCTAATAAACACCACAAATATCAATACGTATTATTATGAGCAATGCCTCACCACAGATCTTATTCCCATCTCAGAAACCATAACATCGAAATGTGTATTTTTCTCTTTTTGGTTGATCACTACATAATTGAATATTAGATGTATATTCATGAGGGTTGTGAGAGTAAAAATTGCAATGCTTTTAGTGTTTTGGGTGTTTAGCACCAGCTTAATGTAGTCAACCCATCCTCAATCTCATTGCTCTAACAGTTGTGAATGACAAGCTGACATGTATAATGTGGAGTAATCAGCATGCATAACACTGCAGGCTGTATTCAAGGGTAGTTTTAGGTCAAATGTAAAACAGAAGACAATTTAAGGTCAAGTAATCTGCACTACGGTAGTAAACCGGTTTTTCATTAGTGCGACTTCCATTAAAGAAGACCCTCTGTTTGCAATTAGATAGCATAGTTACTGCAACTCTTAATCCATTCAATGGCAGGCTGTATAAATCCTTAACACCTACATAGTTTCAAAAAAGATTGTCATCCATTATTTCAGAAGAATTTAACTAAAGTCTAACCTTCCACAATGTTCATCTCATTAATTGTCTTCAAGCCAATCCCCAGTAATTTGTGCCAAGGCTGAAACAGTTGAGTGCCCTTCAGAACAGGCATGTTGCGTCTGTTTTTAGTTTATCATGAAATAACATGTCTTTGGTAAAGCACTGCTAATAAGCACGGGTATTGCAGGCTGATTTAACCAGTAAAGGGTGCTTTGCCTATTCTAGTAGAATGACTTCTGGTTTACATAAACCATTTGGCAAACAGAAATGGTGACACGATCTGTCACAATCCCAAAGATAGAACATCATAGTGTCAGTACCAGTGGTTTGTTCTTATTCATGGGTCGTAAAAGATTTCCTGTACCTCTGCCACAACATCTTTGTTAAACTTCTGGTTGCACCACGTTACATACAACAGGACATAGTCCACATAGGAAGCATTACAGACAGAATCTGCTGAATTATCTGGAATACAGTGGAGGAAAAAATTATGAATCCCATGCTGATTTTGTACGTTTGCTCACTGACAAAGAAATGATCAGTCTATAATTTGAATGGTAGGTCTATTTGAACAGTAAGATACAGAATAACAACAAAAATATCCAGAAAGACGCATTTAAAATAAGTTATAAATTGATTAGCATTTTACTCAGTGAAATAAGTATTTGACCCCTTTGCAAAACATGACTTGGTACTTGGTGGCAAAACCCTTGTTGGCATCACAGAGGTCAGACGTTCTTGTAGTTGGCCACCAGGTTTGCACACATCTCAGGAGGGATTTTGTCCCACTCCTCTTTGCAGATCCTCTCCAAATCATTAAGGTTTTGAGGCTGACGTTTGACAACTCGAACCTTCAGCTCCCTCCACAAATCTTCAATGGGGTTAAGGTCTAGAGACTGGCTAGGCCAATCCAGGACCATAATGTATTTCCTCTTGAGCCATACCTTTGTTACCTTGGCCGTGATCTGATTGTTTCATTGCTTCTGTAACTTATTTGAAATGCGTTTTTCTGTCTCTCAATATTTAAATAAACCTACCATTAAAATTATAGACTGATCATTTCTTTGTCAGTGGGCAAATGTACAAAATCAGCAGGGGATCAAATATTTTTTTCCTCCACTGTATACTGGTTTTGTTCCTTGTTTTCTTTTATATTGCCACAACATAGTGGTCACTACATCCAATGCTTATGGATTCGGCTTTAGATCTGAATACTGCAGAATTGGTGAAGATTTAATCGAGACACAAGGGTGATTTATTTACTGTACGATTTCTAAAACCCTTGTGGCTTGGTAACAGTTTTTTTGTGGACAGCATCTTGACAGCCAGTCAATATTTACATGAAAATATGAGCTATTTTTGTCGTATTCTACATTGCTTGTTTGTTTTCTTGTGTAGTACTTGGAGGCAAATCAGAACATGTAAATAAGCACAAGATTAGGACTGACTTGTCTTGGAATCCATAAGATTTAAATTGGCTGGAGCACTCTTCAAGTATGTGCCGTGTGGCTTCTTATGAAATGTTTGTAGTAACAGAATACATTACATGGTTTGAGGCAACTCAGAGAATCGTCTCAGTGCATGACATTATAACACCAGATATTGTGTGGGTTTGCAAGACTCTATTCTCTGAATATCTCTGAGCGGAGATATGGGTTCACAAGAAAAAACATGACTAATCAATGCTGGCTCATATAGAATACGTAGAATATCCATATTGCTCTTTCAATTAAACAGATGAAATGGAATGGAAAAGAGTACTTTAATCTGACTCCATCCATTCATGCAATATCTGAAACACCTTTTGCCCAAATTGTACAAATCTGTTAGTATTACTAATTAAGGACTCTTCTAGCAAATAAAACCCTAATGATTTGATAAGTCAGACGATTATGTTAGTCACACATAAAATCTTAATTGGCCAACGAGGGTCACTGCGTCACTGGAGGAAGATGAGATGTTTATTACTCTCTCAGTCACCAGTGGTTGAGCCAGTCTGGAAAGATGAAGTCACATGATCTGTTCTGACAGAGAACAGCTAGCTAGGACCAACACGGAATACAACAGGGAAGAAAGGGACAGAGTCCCTGGACTGTCAATGGATGTGTCCCACATTACATCCTACTCCAATATATAGCACCCTTTTTTGCCCAAAGCTTTATGGGCCATAGTCAAAAGTAAGGCACCAGATAGGGAAGGACTAGAATTTATCCTTTAGATATTTTATACCTTTTAAAAGAACAAGAACGAAAAAGTGAGCAGTTGTAGGATTTCTGAGAATGTCAAGTCACAACAGGATTGGGCTTTATAGCAATCCAGCCAAATTGAATGGAGCGGAATTTAGATTTTAAATGTTTCTGTTTGTTGTTGGTAACTCAGGATTCCCTAGCACAGCAACAGGCTAGATTTCTTCGCACAAATGAGTTATACTGGAATCTACTCATGTATTTTTAATGGAAAGTGTGTGGGGGGGGGGGGTTTATATATTTATTCTCATTAGTCAAATCTGTTGTTTTACCACAGATGACTTCATTTGGTATAATATTTTAGTATTTCTAATTTGTATAAATGTTATTACATCTCAGTGTATATTTCATGATGTCCCACAGTGCCAGCTATTTATATCAATGAATTGGACACAGTACTGTTACTTGACATGACTGTCTATTAAAAATAACTTAATTGCAGCTCTTAATTGTCAATATTCAAGAATGATTTTGATCTTTCCAGATATATTTACAAATTGTGCATTTATCCTTCCTTGGTACAAGGATTCATTGTGAAGTCAACACGAATGTGGGGCATTTTCAGCATTGCATTAAATTGACTGCTCTGTTGTTTCCTACATTTAAAAAAAGATCTGGTTCACATGATAACTAACTGATGTTTTTTGGGGCGAACACCTATTTATGTAAGTACCACTTCTCTCCATCTTTCCTTCCCTTCTTTCTTTCTTTTCTGCTCTCCATTTCTCTCTGCCTCTTCCGTTTCAGGCTCGGTTCTCCTACCTGCACATGAAGTATCTGTTCTTCTCATGGCTGGCAGTGTTTGTGGGTAGCTGGGTTGTGTACGTGGAGTACTCATCCTACTCAGAGCTATGCAGAGGACATGAGTGCAAGAATTCCATAGTGAGTTTTTGGTTTGCTTGTGTGAAATGATACAGCCACCTACTGGTTAAAAAAATTATACTACTTCAAATACGGTTGTGATATCCCTAATGGCCTCTTTTTCCATTTGCACAATTGTCCCAAAGCTGAGGGAGTGAAAATGATGTTACCCATTTTGTCAGCAACACAAGATAAGGGAAGGTCTTCCGGAATGAATGCTCTGGTTTGGGATTCACAGAGTAGTCCAGTGTCAGTTTCCATGTTGTACGGAACCTGTGACATACTTGACAAATCACAAATATGTCTGTGTCCCCATCTATGTCAGTGTGACAAGTACAGGACAGGAGCGATCGACGGCTCGGCCTGCAGCAGCCTATGTGAGAAAGACACACTGTACCTGGGGAAGTGTCTCTCTGCCAAACCAAACATCCAGGTCAGCCACTGACCATTCTGTCTGGTCCAGCACTAGTTGATCCTCCTACAGTAAACCTTGAAAGTCTTTCTGTGATTACTCATCGCCCCCTCTTCTCACCTCCTTTTCCTAAAATGAAATGAGACGAGCACTGGAGAAGACCCAAGCTCTTCTCGGATCCCGTCTCACTGGCCAGAGTGGTGAGGAGAGAGGACAGGAGGAATCCAGGAACCACTGTTTCAGTGTGTGGAAGTATAACCCCAGCATGCCGTGGCTCTGTGTCTCAGGTGTACTCCGGTGGCTGGGGGGACCTGGAAGGAGTGATTAAGTGCCAGATCGAGAAGGTTCCTCGCTATGACCTGGGAGCTCAGATGGAGTACAGGAAAGAGGTGTTGCCCTTCAACAAACCCACTAAGGGAACCTCCGTGGAGAAGTTCAAAGAGATGGTCCTTATCCACCTCAAGGTCAGAGTACTGCCCTGGCATTCATTACACCACAAACCACCCACCAGCACTTTATTTATTGGGTTTGTGTCAACGCTAAATTAACGGTCCGTTGTCAGCGTCTTACGTCTTAGATGGCTGATGGGTTCATTAATGCAGAACTCAGCGTTAAGGAAGGTAACTATGACCCCTTTCTCAGACCAGGGTGGGCGAACTGTCTAACCTTCCTGACCTGGTAACCTTGGTTCTCTCCGTGGCCGACTTCAACAAGGACGGCCTCATCTCCCTGCCCGAAGCCCGCTCCATGTGGGCCCTACTACAGCTCAACGAGTTCCTGCTTGTGGTGGTCCTGCAGGACAGAGAGCACACCCCCAGGCTCCTGGGCTTCTGCGGGGACCTCTATGTCATGGAAAAGGTAATCTAAGAGCATTAGGAGCCCATTGATAGATCCTAACCGTGGTTTGGTTTCGTGATGAGTCATCACAGCTCTCCTATCTCCATTTCTCTCCCCTCGTGATGGAGAAGGTTCCATACGCTTCCCTTTACGGCATCAGCCTGCCCTGGGTGGTGGAGCTGTGGATCCCGGCCGGGGCCCGACGCAGCATGGACCAGTGGTTCACCCCCTCCTGGCCCCGCAAGGCCAAGATCTCCATTGGCCTCCTGGAGCTGGTGGAGGACGTCTTCCACGGCACCTTCGGCTCCTTCCTCATGTGCGACGTGAGCGCCGCCGGCTTCGGCTACAACGACCGCCACGACCTGAAGGTGATGGACGCCCGCCAGATCATCCCCGAGGCCAGCTTCCAGGAAGCCATGAGGGAGCGGCGGTGCGGCGCGGACGAGGACTGCCTGTACGGGGCCGATTGCCGCACCTCCTGTGACCTCACCAAGCACAGGTGCACGCCGGAGGTGACGCGGCCCAACCTGGCCAAGGTATGCAGCGCACTCAAGGACTACCTCCTGCGTGGGGTGCCGGCTGACATCCAGGAGGAGCTGGAGAAACAGCTGTATGCTTGTATAGCCTTGAAGGGGTCAGCGGAGGAAATGGAGATGGAGCACTCCCTCATACTCAACAACCTGAAGACCTTGCTGTGGAAAAAGATATCCCACACCAAGGACTCCTAATGAGTGGAAGACATCCTGACTACCCACCCTTCTCCCACTAGCACCTGCCGTCACGGCTTAAAGGGCCTTGATATCCACCGTAATAAATCAGCTGTACAAAGTATGTTAGTGAAAGGGTGGACCATCAGGACAGATGAACACTACTGCTGCACCACAACTCGGTCCCTCTAAGCCTTTCAGGGACATGTAGTTGGACAATCAACTGACACTCGGGAAAACATTATGCTTTCCTATTGACTAATGTAAACAAGTTTTATTAGACTGTACCTTCCTGGCAAAAAACACATGCTTGACACCAATCTCATTTACATCGGCATTTTATATCTCTTATAGAAGTCGGTCAAATTATTCATTGAATCAGTTGTTGCAATTGCTTTCTTAATTATAACTACTTTTGTTCTACGAGTGGATAAACCCAACACTTATTTTTGCCGAGATGTTCTACATGTTTTTAAAGCATGATAAAGTTGGACAATCAACTGACACTCGGGGAAAACATTATGCTTTCCTATTGACTAATGTAAACAAGTTTTATTAGACTGTACCTTCCTGGCAAAAAACATATGCTTGACACCATCCTCATTTACATCTGCATTGGCATTTTATATCTCTTATAGAAGTCGGTCAAATTATTCATTGAATCAGTTGTTGCAATTGCTTCCTTAATTAAAACTACTTTTGTTCTACGAGTGGATAAACACAACACTTATTTTTGCTGAGATGTTCTACATGTTTTTAAAGCATGATAAATATCAAATAATGTTAATCTGTATTACCCCAGATATACCCCTTTATTACTTAATCAGCAGTGTAAGAGCCACACGTATGCTGCCCACCTGAACATCATTATGCTTGAGATGGGTGATTTTATGTCAGAGATGACTTGATGTATTTTGTGATCAGTCATGTCTTATTCCGCATATGACTTGGTTAGTAAAAGGAAAGTGTGTGGAGTGTGTTCTTAGAGGTTGCTTGTCTTTAAATGTTGAACACTAAAATTGTGACGATACTTTCAAGGGTTCACCAATAATATACAAAAGCGGTGTTCTTTGAAATAGATTTATTATCACAACGCATTATTGCGCCATCATTAGGACCAGGTTTAGCTGTCAGCTGCCTCCTGTTCCTGAGCCCGGAGGAAGCTGGCCTTCTTCTGGGCAACGCGGTCTTTCCTCTGGGCCAGAGAAAGCTTGGCTCGGTTCCACCTGCGAGGATGGAGTTAAGGACAGAGTTATACCACACTGTCACCATGCTGGGGAGAGGCGCATATACAGAGATACCAGCCACATCTGCTCCTTACCTCTTCTTCTTGACTTCCTTCTTGGGCTTCTTTTCGTGGACTGGATTTGCACGAATAGCAGAATGTGCCTTTTTGTACATGTCCTCAACCTGTAGGACCCAAATAAAGCAAAATGCATACATTAGAAACACATTCCAGAAAATTCTAATGAGTGAAATCAATAACAACTCTACAGGCTACCCATGCAAAACACTTACCACCAAAACATGCATACTCTAGACACTCATGTCTTTGATGTTACTATTCATAGAATTCAACTTCAGAGCTCTGCCTGATCTAACCACACTAACCAATATGGCAACAGCCAAGTGCAGTGAATAGGCCAACATGCCTATGTGAAGGGAATTAAAGTAACCCATCAACTTCAGAACACCTGTGACTAGTTGATGTTCACACTGATCTATACAGGCTGAAAGGTG
>JACXGK010001700.1:18617-64796 GCA_016801125.1 Novumbra hubbsi
GGGGGGGGGGGGGGGGGGGGGGGGGGGGTATTGAACTTGCCGTGTCCGGGGCAACGCCATTCTTGATGAAGCGAGAGAACTGCTTCTTGTATGCATCCTCATCTTCCTCCATCAGGTAGCTCATGTACTCCGACACGTTGATGCCCAGGATGTGCTTGCGGTGGACCTCGGCGTTGAACTCCTTGCTCTCCGCATCATACCCAGGGAAGCGCTTGGTGCTGGGGGAGGACCGGTCAGAGGTTATTGAACAACCAGCCTTACTCAACGCTACTTCAACAGCACTCATTTACAGGTACATCAGATTACAATTAGTAAACAAACAACATTGGCTCCCCAAAGCCAATTAACTGTTGCAGGATGTTATTGGCTCAGCCTCAGATGTATCAAGCAACACAGACCCTCCAGACAATCGGGCCGGGTCAATGCGATGGGATATCGAAACCCTCTGGACCTATAGGCATTGTATAGGATAAAACAGTTGAGTCCCATTCATTCTACTGCATACAGACAATTGAGCCAGGCATTTAGAAACCGTTTTATATGAGCCAACTAGCTTGTCGGGGCACGCACTGCTTCTGCAGTCAGTCTGAATGAGCGGTCCCATTAGATAGTTTGGCATTTACAATCACTACTAGCATGCCATTAAAAAAAAAAAGTCTGAACTGCACAGCATTGGCAGCTATGAGATTTGTTTAGTCTCCCTTGCTTTGGAAACTGAGAAGTGAAATGGGCAAAATAAAGAGTTCAGCCAACACGGATATCGAGTCCTATATGCCAATACACAGGCTATCAAACGCTAAACGTCAGTGCTGTATCTCATTTACTTGCCTCGTAACTATATTTCTGTCAGGTTTATTGGCTTTGTTTAGACTCCGACAGGGGGCAACCACGAGCCCTGTGAGCCCAAAACCTTGGGTTTGTTGCTACCTCGCAGTTAACAGCATTTCCCAAGTTTCAATTCATCTGACTAAAAGAAGCAGAACCCAAAGCGGTCTCGGGACCAGCGTGGCCATTCCGGGGACCAGGACGTTCTGCATGCAGAAAAACTATTTTGAGCAGATGAACCAGCGGCAGAAGTCAAAACATGCATGTTGCTAAACTGACACTGGCAAAGTCTCCTTAATGCCTACAAGTTGTGATTTTCTTAAAGTAAATTTCAACAACCACTAAGAGGTTGCAGACAAACCAAATGCCATATTAGAAGGTAGAAAACATTTCAGCAGCAGTATGTAAACTGGTTTGATGCTGACAATGTTGACAGAATCATTTGAGGTGCCAGTGTAAGATGTTATGTAGAGCAGCAGCACTTCAGGCTAATTTGATATTAAAACCAAAATACTCAAAACAAAAATATATATTAACACATGGACTGCAGAACTAAATGTCACCACTCATTACAACAATCTGGCAAAGTCATCATCTAGACCAGGGGTGCCCAAACTTTTCTTTGAATGGTCAAATGAAACTGGACTGAGGGGCAGGTGCCAAAGGTAACATTGAATTATACCAAACTATTATATGGAGTGGCGGGCCAAATCAAAGGTCTCCGCGAGCCAAGTTTGGGAACCTCTGATCTAAAACCTACAGCATAAATGCTCTTTACACCAGTTACGTTTTTACAAAGATTCACAGGCCACCTGTGAAAAGCAAGCAGTAAAAAAGGATTTAGAGTGAATCAATTGTCAGGAACACAATTTAATTTCAATGAGATAAACATGTAGTGTTTTAGCCATGCCAGTAACCAGGGAAACCTTGCTGACTGTTTACTGGCAACTAACATGGCACTCTCCATCAAACCAGTGGTGTTGCTGGTGAAAGAATGGTTGTGTGTCTGTGACAAGTTCAGTTTATTCCTAAATACAATGCATCTGCTCACGGACATGGAAGGACTTCTAAAGTCACAGCTCATTCCACTGAGCAAGATGCTGTTTAGACCTGGGTAGCAGGCAGCATTGGTTGAAAGGCTCCCACATTATCTTGGAAATTGGTGTGACAATAGTGTTTTTCATCCGCTCATAATAGTTAAATAAAAATGTGTATTTGACAGAAATCGGTCATACTTATTTAAATTAAACCACTTTAGAAAATGGTGGCTACAGAATTAAAAACGATTATCCATTTGTCACATTGTAGTCCACAACAATTTAAACCAGGGTCCCAGTCTCAAGGACTCCTTGAGGAAAACAGTGAAGCAGCAGTCCCAAGTGTCACAGCCCATTTCTATTGAAACGCGTTCCTAACAACCGGTATGCATCGTTACCTGTGTGGGATGGACAGGCCTCCATCCACGGCACCCTTCAGTGCTCCGAACACTTTGTTGCCCGTGCTGGTTCTGGCAAGCCCTGCATCCAGGTAGCAGGTGAATGCACCTGGCTGACCATCGATGCTCTCCACATTGAACTCGTCACCGGTCACCTCCACCTGGCCCTCGTAGACCTTGTCAAGGCTAAACTTGTTCAGCAGCTGGAGAGAAATAGCAATGTGTTAAGTCAAACCAACCATAACGATATCATTCGCACTCCAGTATAGATGCCTCGAGTGGGTCTATAAAACCCAGCACTCCAAACAAAAGACAAATCATCACTATAACAAACTAAACGGGTCCTGGTCAGTAGCACTGAACCACTCAGACGAACGGAGGCATCCAGAAGGTGGCCTTACCCTGCGGGCCAGCAGCAGACCAGTGCAATAGGCTGCGGCGTAGTTGGTCAGGCCCACAGCGATTCCGTACTTGGGCAGTTCGTGAGAGTATGCGGCGCACACAATCATGTCCCCCTCGATCTTGGCATAGGCAATCTGAAGGCACATAACAGGAGTTCAGGCCTTTGGTCATCAACCCATTAGAACAGGACAGATGAGACACTGGTCTAAATACCGGCCAAATGTCACCACAAACGACATGACTATAAACCTGTCAAAGTGGGTAATTAAAGGGTAGAACGGCGGTCCCCATAAGAAAGTTGTTCTCCGATATCTACAATTGACTCACATTGTGCTAAATGAATCGTTTCCATTTGGGATGGGAGAATGAAAGTGGCCTTAAAGTTCAATCCCCACAATGTTAATCCCACAGAATGTCTTCCCCCTCAGGAACCCATCATACCTGGCAGACAATATCCCGGTTGGAAAAACGGACGATCATCCTGTACTTTGGTGTGTTGTACTTGTTTTTATCTTGAATGACCAGGCGCTTACGGGCAAAGTAGTCGGTCTTTCCCTCTAAAAACAACAATAAGGGTCAAGTCAGTGACACGGAAGTGTATCAGTGAAAAATCTTTAATAGAAAAACAGAAAAGAAGACAGTCATGGCATATTTAAAATGAGAGTTAACCATTTGGACTTGACGACACAAACATAGCTTACCTCTCCTCCTCCTGAATTTGACCTGGTACCTCTTGAAGTAGGCCTTATTTTTCACCACTTTCACGAAACCCTGAAAAGTTAAGTTTGCAGGCGTCAGTTGAACAACAACCGCTAGTTTGCCGCACCGTGTCCTGGGCTTGACACAAGTCTGTCAGTTAGCAGTTAGCAAGCAGTGCCTAAGGTAAGCATTTGTGTTTTGTAATGTAGTAATTCCAAACACTATGAACGTAACGAACAAATCACGTTACGGGACATGAAATACAGACACACTCGTCGGACATGGTAACGTATTACTATAATTGTCTATACGGACTAACAGGAAGCATTAATTTATCAGGGCGGCCATTAGGCCACGTTTGATAGACCCCGGTTGAACAGTAGCCGGACAGAATCTATCTTCATCCATGGATTTTCGAAAACATTTCAAATATGTGATTGCACAGCACAAACATCGGATGTCTTGCATATGCATGTAAAAGCATATTTTGGCATTTTACTAACCATTTTGCAGTCTTTTCTGTCTCCTTTACCAGGAGCCTGGAGTCAAAGACTGGGGGTTTGACTCCGCTGCACTTGAAAAAGGAAGTACGCATTGCACACGTTCTGTAAATAGCGTTTTGCAGGATGTAGCTGTAGCTAGGGTGGAAATGCTACAGCACCCTCTATGGTAAAGGATGTATAACGACAATGACATAAAAATGTTTCTGGCTGACTTAAGAAACTAAAAAAGAATATGTTTTATCAGACTTTTAGAGTTATTCCAATAAAACCGATTTTCAGATAAATGTATCATATTCTTTATGTTGTTATTACTGGCACAATCTATTAAATTACATAAGCAATATTCATGAATAATTAGCTATGTGTATGGAATCTTAAAGCATCCATCTGTTTGAAAGCCGAAGGTGGATGGATTTAAGTATAGTAGTAATATGTTGGTATGACCCCCCCATTTCTATGTAAATTAGTTTGTTTAGAGTAAGATGTCCGTCCCCCCTACAATAAGGGCAAGATGACCCTTCATGGTTGATAATTAATTTCTATCTGCAATTTTGAGGGGTTAGCCCAGTTAGCTAACTAGAAACGTCACCAGTTTAGGGTTAGGATTAGGGACAATAAGGGTTAGTGTTAGGGATTGGATTAGGGTTCCATCAGGGAGAGTTAGGGTCAGAATAAGGGTTAGGTTCTCAATGTTATCTTCTTTTTAGATTAGATTTGTAATTAATTTACAGGTGAAGTAAAAAGAAAAGAGGGACACACCTGTCAAACCCAACAGCATAATTTTCTATTGTTAAGATTATGGAGGCAATTTACCACAAGCATTTTACCCCAATAGCTATGCAAAATTATGACCACCTAATAATATGACCACATTATGAAAATGGTCTAATATTGTGTAGGTCCCCTGTTTGCCACCACAAAACAGCCCTTACCCGTCAAGGCAAGGACTCCACTTAGACCTCTGAAGGTGTGCTGTGGTATCTGGTGCCAAGGCATTGGCAACAGATCCTTTAAGTCCTGTAAATTGCTAGGTAGGGCCTCCATGGATCATACTAGCTTGTCCAGCATGTCTACAGATGCTCGATTGGATGAGATCTAGTCAATTTTTTAGGCCAAATTGTGACGGTGTAGGAAGGAGTGGACCAAAATGCAGGTAGGCAGTTTGCTCAAATAGGGTTTATTGTCCCTATTGTAGACACGGTAAGTGTTCAACGACAACTCCCGTTCTCTGATACAAGAGATAATCAACAGTGACAGAGTCACTCAAATGCTCTGCAACACATATGACAATACCGAACGAAGAGACAAGACACACAAGGGATTATATGCACAGGTAACGAGGGCCAGCTGTAAGGAATCATGGAGGGATGCGTTCACAGGACATGGGGAACAGGACAAACATGAACGATGGTGCCTAGAAGGCCGGCGACGTCGAACGCCGGGGGGCTACGTGGGCAGGGGAGTGGCCGCCAGTAGGCGAAGACGTGACACAAATCTACACCTTGGACTTGCTGTTGTGTTCCTCAACCAACCTCTTTCAGCATTATCCTGCTGAAAGAGGCCAATGACATCAGGGAATACGGTTTCCATGAAAGGGTGTACATGGTCTGCAACAATGTTTATGTAGGTGGTACATGTCAAAGTAACATCCACATGAATGGCTCAACCCAAGGTTTTCCATCAGAACATTGCCCAAAGCATCCCATTGCCTCTGCCAGCTGGTCTTTTAACCCATAGTGCATCCTGGTGCCATGTGTTCTCCAGTAAGCACACGCACGCAGCCATCCATGTGATGTAAAAAAAAACAACGTAATTCATGAGACCAGAACACCTTCTTCCATCGCTCCGTGGTCCAGTTCTGATGCTCACGTGCCCATTGTAGGCGCTTTTGGCAGTGGACAGTGGTCAGAATTGGCACCCTGATAGCATAGCTACTAGTTTCCAAAGGTTCTTGTTGCGTTTTGATGTTGACTGACGTTACACATGCTCTGTACAGTAGATGTAAACATTTGGAAATGCCCTTTTATATATATATATATATATATATTTATACATATTATCATTATGAGTTGAAACATTTTGTCTATAGGAACAAATTACAGTTTAATAAACCAACAGATTCCAACAATGTATTGACGTCAACCCAGGGCAGAGTGTTTTTATTATGTATCATGTATTGTCAGTCTAAATTAGACTCACATATGACGTAGGCAAGAGTCTTACGTCAGGGATTTTTTTAGGACAGTCAAGGGTGTGGCTAACATAATAGGGGAAATTATGAGCATGTAAAACTGGCACTTCCATGTAAAACCAGAAATATGGGTTAGATTACCTTTTCTTCATTTGTCGCACAGCATATCTGGCTCTTCTTTACATATAATAATCTGTTTTAGAAAAGCCATATACGTATTTTTTGTTCCTGAAATGGACAACTGATTCCAAAACTTCATCTTGACATTTTCTGTCTGACACTTAATGTGGGATGTTTGCTGTGATCCACTCTGGACAGCAACATTATAAAACATCTGGTGGAATTTATACTACTATTGTCAGAGACAACAATGTGCCTCAGGTAGGTCTGCTGTAATCGATGGTTTGGATCCTGGAGTTAGAACTTTTGTAGATTAAAGTTATAACAATAATTCGTTTCAATGTAAGTTGTATACTAGTTTTTGTAATAGGTCTATCTTTAAGTGTAAATGGTGATGGGTGCTGATATGAGGGTGTTATTTTGTGTGCTAGAATGAAATTGTGAATATAATTGTAAAAACACTTATTCTTAATTGAGTTTAAAGAAAACATTTTAAAAAGACCAGTTTAAGGTTAAACTGCTAGTTTAGCAATAAAAAAAACGGTAGATGGCAGTACATGCATCTAGCTACTATTTTCCAAAGGTTCTTGTTGCGTTTTGATGTCGACTGACGTTACGCATGCTCTGTACAGTAGATGTAAACATTTGGAACTGCCCTTTTGTTGGCTTGAGTTGGCTGGAGCATTGTGTAGTGTACACGTATTCGGCTCGATGGGTTGGACCGTGGAGCTGATGCCTGGTGGAATCAGCTAGCAGTAGCCAACAAGCTAACGTACTCCGCGAAAACATCAATCCCATATCGGACTGTTGAACTCCTTCCAATTCAATTGCACAAGACTGTGCAGTTGTACTTTGGTCCATGGAAAGTTAATATTTACATATCGCAGAAGGTTTAAAACGTTTCCAAGGTGAGCGTGATTTAGACTTTTCTTTTTGGGAGCAATGACTATTGTTGTTGCTTTAGCTAGCTTTAGCTAGCAAGCTAGTAGCTATTTTAGCCATCGTTTACTGACTAGTCTTAGACAACACCTGGAGATATGTTTGGCATCTAGCTAGCGAAATTAGTTGAGCGTGCACTTATTTCAGATTGGTCTAGTTTGTCATGAATGTACTGACATGGCTAGCAAGTAAATGATCTAACATTAACTACTTTGTTTCGCTAACTAACCTCACATAGCTTGGTTAGTAGCGCAACTATAACTATCCAATTCCCTAGTTAATAAACTAGTTGCTAATCAAGAACCGTGTACACTTGCATTCTTAATTGAAACTTCTCCCGTATGTTAACCGACTCTTGTTGCTAGACAAAAAGTTGGAAGTTCATTTTTGCAACCAGACATACTTGGAGACAGACATGAGGACGAGTAGGATAATATGGACAACAAGAATATATCGCGTTACACAGTTTAGTTTTTGTATTTTATGTCGTGCGGTATTTGCCACTCAATGACAGTGGTTTCACTGAAATATTTTCTTTGATAATCGGTTTACTGGTAACAGTCGCTAGCTTGCAGAAGCTATGTTTATACTTATCAGCACACACCGCTACACTAACTGAGATTATCCTACATTGGAGGAGCTTTTTCTTAGAGTTTCTTTTTGGCCTTATATAATTTTTGGCCAGTTAAGTGGTTAAAGATAGTAGACTGAGTTTTTACTGGAAGAGGATCTCAGATTTGAACCTACGCTGCATCAGTATATTTGATCCGGAGGCAGTGGTTTAGACTAGGTTTAATTTATCTCTGCGAAATCGGACCTAAATGTATATTTATTTGAGATACTGTATAGCCTTTGTATCAGCTGACCCATGCACAACAAAAACAGCTACATATTTGTTTTTACATAACTTTTTTTGGAAGTATCCTACATTTCATGCGTAAAGGCACTGATGGCAACTTGGTTGGTTTGCACAATTCCATATATTTTTAATAAGCAATGCGGACGTTTAATATTAATCTGTAACTTTTAAGTAGACTTGTTTAAATGGTAATGTTCCGTAGAGATATTGCATAGGGAATGTGCCAGAGATTTGTAATCATGCCATGACTGTACCTGTTTTGGCTGTGTTCGGTTGAATTGTGTAATTAAATGAGAATTGCATTGTCAAGTAGTTGCCAATAAGCTATTACGTAAAGTGATTTTTTGCTATCGTCTCCCACCGACTAACAACTGTTGATTTTTTATTGTGTCTTACTTTTTGCTTACTATAGTCCATTTCCATTTTGTCCATATAACATATTTGCTAAATGGCCAATACTTGGCTGTAAGACATCCCTGCTGAAATGTTTCTACAAGCCCCTCCTTCCCCCAGTTCTGATCCTTGGAAGTAATCATAGTCTTGTTGCACTAAGTACAGAACCCCTCTTCATCCTTAAGCTCTAATTATACATCCCTAATGGAACCCTATTTACTATACGATACACTGCATTTTAATTGAGCCCTGTTGCCAGTGTGTTGCACTCTATAGGGAATAGGGTGCCATTTAGAAAAAACTCGGTGCTGAAGATCCCCTTTCTTGTTGATCCACTTAACTGCTGATCTAGGCGTGCAGTCATCTGTTGCTATGCTGGGTGTCGTAATGCTTGAGCTAGCCTGTGCTAATGTTTCTCTTGGTCCTTCCACATGCACCATGAAACAATTTCAGCTAAAAATGTCTCCCTTATGAGGCTACGTCTTATAGCCTGTGCTGGCTGAGCCTCGTTGATAACATTAGCAAACCACCGCCTTCACACTGGGCTCCTCATTGGCACTCCTGCTGTAGACGGTACGGTTAAATGCTTGGAATCACATGCTGCTCTGCTGTCTCTGTCCTGGCCTCACATTCCTGCCATCCAACCTCTCTGGTCCTTTTAGGTTGGCTGTTGGCTGGTTGAGAGTGTGACTTTAGATTGGAATCAGACCTCTAAGACTGGGCTTGTGGGTGATTGGCTCGTCTGACAGGGATAAAGGTTCTATTGCAGAGCACTCCTCGATTTATTCATTTATAAAAATCAGTTGTGGCATTGCTGGCTTCATATACATTTACCAGAGTGATTTGAGCTGAGCAATGTTAGGCTACTCTGATGTTTTTAGACCTGGATATTGGACTAATGTTCTAGGTCACATTATTCGAGTCCCAGCTGACCGTAAAAAGGTAATTGTGTTAACGCTATAAATTAAGAAGAAGCCCTCAGGGATGCCTATGAAATTGTTGAATGTACACTGCACCAATCTGGGTCTGTGTATGACGTGAAAGGCCTGTATTCACATGAGGGTCTTTCTGCCAGCCTCCGTTCATGTACCCTCTCAGGCAACTGTAAATGGAATGTATGTTCTTGTTCTTTGAAGGCCACTGGCACATTTACATTGTTTACTAGTTGCTGTGCTGTGCCTTGCTGCAAGTAAGTTCTTTCCGTGTGGAGTGGATGGAGTACTGGAAGTAAGCATAATACACAGCACATAACTGGTGAAGGTGAAAGGCTAATTGGTTTTGTCTGTGCTGTAGAAAATATCTTGGGGCAATACCATGTTTCAGGGTTTATCCTAGCTATGTGTGCATAGTCCTAGCATAGTGCTTTATTTCCCTTGGTATTTCCATGCAGCAGCTATGCTGTAGGACTGCCTACATTACTCTGGGCGGATGTAGGCCATGACTCTTAACACTGAGGACGAAATACCTGTCTCAGAATAATTTGGTATATTTTCAATTGCTTGGCTGAAGGCCCTTCATTTAGACTCTAGAATCTTGCCTTGCCGTAACTTTATTAGCAACGCTGTATGTTTCTCTGACTGCTACTAATTAAAATATATTAATTGCTCTTATATTTCTTAAGTATTCAGATCTTTCTTTTAAAATATAAGTAGTGGATAGGCACGTAATTGAACAAGTCAAATGCAATTAGATTTAGAGGTTTTTTTGGCCCGCTATTTAGTTTATATGATTATACTTTAAAAAAGTATCAATAAAAGAGAAGGCTGACATTTATTTCTAGAATGAACATGTATTTCAACACGGGCCTGAAAATGGTCATCCTAGTTGGGCTTGTGTAGAGGAATCACAGACCGCGCTCAAGTTAGTTATGTTCTCATCCTTTACACTGGAGACCTATCAATGTTTCTAAATGGTATCCAACTGATACTGGATGGATTCGATATCTGCTGATATTTCTTGAAAAAAAAAAAAAAATGAAATTTCAATGTATTGTGTTTCAAACCATCCTACAAAATAAGCCATGGAAGGCCTACTTCATCATTGGAATCAAAAGAAAGAAGAAAAAAAATTCGAGGGCTCCAGAAATTTCAGAATCTGGTTTGTAGGTGAATGTGTTACCACGCAGTTATATTGCTACAAAAATGTTCCCATTTGCAATGTTCCCATTTGCAAATTACCTTATTTGTTTCTTATTTTAGAAGTGACTTTAACTAGGCTATTTGTTTAATGCTACTGCAGAGCTCCTTGTTTTATGTGTTTGCTGTTTGGTTCTTCCCTGCAGCAGCAATATATTTTTAAGGACAAATACTGTTGCTTACCGGGCGTAGCTTCATCTGTGCTAGGCAAATTAAAGATTGAAATGGAATCCAAATAATTGAACCAAAGCTGTGGTTATTTGGGCAGAACTAAAACTATGGGAGGAGAAGTAGTTGAGGTTTTCATTCAGAATTATACCCATGCTCTGGCTGCCTATTGGAGTTTCTAGACAAGCCAGGAGACGCCATGTTTAGTATGGTTTTGTTGCCGTTTTAGAGGGTGTAGCACTAATAACAGATGTGGTCTGGAGGCCTTATTTCCTGTTTTTCAGTGCAAGACAGGATAATAGGACCTAATGCCCTTTGCGATTATTCCTCTGTAATGAAAAGTGCTTTACAAATGCAATAAATCATTATTATATATACTGAGCTGGCACTTGTCTGCTGAAGTACTTCTCTCTGCCTCTGACTAGAGCCTGACGGATTTCTGGACTAGTCGTACAGTTCATATCTCCACCTGGACTCAGGGCCAAGTAGAATGCCAGCTACACTTTCCTCCCCTCAGCGGTAGGCTATTGAAAGACCTGTCAGCTGAGAGTCTGAGCTACCATCTTTGCTTTCCTTTTGTTCACAGCAATCACAATAACCCCTACCTAGCTACTTTATTAAAGTAGCTAATGTGTTGAGAATACTTTTATAGTGGCTCCAATAAGTCTGAAACTGATGCAAAATTATCACTAGATGTAGTCAGGGTATTGACACCCTAACACTTAAGGACCAAGCTGTAGTTGTATTGATGGTACTGGCTCAGCAGATTTGAAGGAAACCAATCCAACACCCTCCCGGGCTAATTTGATAGAGCCCTTGCTCAATATCTTCATTTCACTTGCTACATCAAAATGCATGAGGTGTTCGTGAACGTCGGCTTCAACTTGGTTTTAGACTTCTCAGAATGTAGGTCAGATATGAAAAGATGAGTTGTTCTTACATGCCTCACAGGCTCACGCTCACTCTCTTTCTGGTTACAATATCATTATTAACTCCCGTGAGATTTGTGTCAAATGAGTAAGTGGCTTGAGGTTAGTCAGGTTTCATGTATGGGATTTCTTTCTAGAGATGACAGTCTGGCATTATTACCACTACGTTTCATATCCAAACATCTCCATCTTAAGAGATGTAAAATAAGAGTGACATTGTGGCGGTGGTCACACTCTCCAGGAGTGAATGTACTTTGAGTCACTTAACAGTCAGGTTTGTGAAACTCCCTATAAGGAGGCCGACCACAGCACTATATGAGGGTGCTGGTGGGCGTCTCCCCTTCAGAATGGTAACAGCTGTCTGTATTTTCCTTCCAGCAGAATGGTAACAGCTGTCTGTATTTTCCTTCCAGCAGAACGGTAACAGCTGTGACTCTCCAAACCTTTTGTGTGAGGACTGGTTAGAGGTGTAATCACGTTTTGTCTGCCATGCTTATGTTAACAGAACCCATGTGGGGCACTTTGAGAGGGTCTCAACACTAACTGGAGAGAATGGTTTGGTGGTACATTCTGTTTAGTATTATAATTGATGGATGTGTTAATGTCTTTACAATTCTCTGGTGTTTGTGGTATATGGCCAATACACCATCATACCTTTACAAATACAGCATCATACCTTTACCACATTGTCTCATACGTTTGACTTGAATTTTTCATCCAATATGCATCCAAGACCCAAACTACCATGTTAAGAAAATCGTCACTAGGGAAATTTGTAGTGACAGATAAAAACCAGTGACTCAACAATTGACAGAAAAACAAACCCGCTTGATAACTGAGAGTTCCTCAAACTTCCTCTTGAGGTTAAATTTTTGGCTCTAGCAGGGCATTCTAGCTTGGTGTGATTGTCGTTGTTTCGAGCCACCTGCTGTCAGGTGGATTCCACAGACGTGTCTTGCTGACTACGACCGTAAGATAGGGCCAGGCAGCACTGTACTGTGTTAGATATCTCAAGAGGAACAGCACTTTGAACTTGTCTGCCCTGGCATTGTGATCAGCACATGACTTTTCAAAGTACCGGAAGCCAGACGGCAAATTGCAAGGCAAACATTTTGGAGAGTTATACAGAAGTCAGAGTCAACGAACCACAAACTGTGCAGAGTTGGGAGACGGATTTAGAAGAAGCTTGCTATATTCCTTGGAGTTCTTGCTGTTAGGCAGTATTATCTAACCTGTACTTTCCTCTTGTTACAACTGCCTGGATTTCTGCATGGATTGTAAAGACTTTATCACTCTTTACAGGTAGGAGTATTTGGCTGGATTTGGATAGCGCAGTGGTTCTCAAACCTTTCCTGGGGGACCTTCAGGTGTTTGATGCCCCAGAGCTAGCAAACCTGAATCAACTTGACAACTAATAAGCCCTGGTCTGCTTGATTCAGGTGAGCTTTTTTGGGGCTAAAACCAAACTGTGCGTATTGATATCCATAACCTTTTTTCTAGGGTTCTCCAGCAGAGGACAACTTGAGAACTAGTGGGATAGTTTACTGTGCTTAATGTCTGACTTGCTTGATCTCATATGGTGTAGTGAGCTGTAGCTAACTTCTCTAATGTCAAGCTATAGCCTACAAAGTTAACTACAGCAGGAGCAAATAGGCTTACAGCTTGGCTGCCAAACCCGGGTCCTGGAGAGGGACTGTCCTGTAGGTTATCCAATCAACCTCTTACATACCTGACTACCTGAAAGATGAGGTTTATTTAAACTGTTTATTGTTTTGTTTTTTTCTTTTTTTCTGTCTGTCATACCTACCTGTCCTTCCTCATTTTTATTCTTACCTGCCTCACCCCTTCTAATTGTTTATGTGACTTCCACTGTACTGTGTGTGTGTGTGTGTGTGTGTGTGTGGGTGTGTGTGTGGGTGTGTGTGTGGGTGTGTGTGTGGGTGTGTGTGGGGGTGTGTGTGGGGGTGTGTGGGGATCTGGTAGGCCGGGAGTACGAACCGTGTCTAACGACATCCACATTAATATTTGTATTATTTCATATTACATTATTTGCTGGAAATTGGCTTAAAAAACCTTTTGAGAATCTGCCACTACAGATGGTCTCAACGGACATGGCAAAACATAGGATGATGGCTCTCCAGACACTGGGATTGGCATCCTTTTTGCACAGTATGAGACCACACCATGTGTTTTCTGGTGTGCCTTTTTACAAGGAAAACTTGCTTTAGTTTAGCAGATCTTTTTAGGGTCTCAGATGTTAATTCAGATGAACATTTTTGTTTAACATATGACTGCTCTAAAGACTATTAGATTGCATTTGCTGCTTAGCCAATGTTCCTGTGTAATCTATGCTTTGTTTCTCATGTTGAAGTGTAATCCATTAGATCTCATATATAGCTCCATCAAAAAGTATTTTATTGAATACGTTCACAATAAACCATGTGTCAACAATCTAACTCAGTTTTCTTTGTCTTGCTTCAAGCTGCTGCTTTTACCTGCAAAATCAGAGTAGTGGTAGTAGTATTCTTAATGCTGAGTGTCACCTAAACAGAACAAAAACAACCAAGGCTGTTTGTTGTTGGTACAGTAGATGGAGCACACCAACACTTTCCCAAATCAGTGTGCTAATCTGTCTAATAGAAATGGGTGTCATTTGTCCTTTGTGTGTCCTGGCTATTCAGTGTCCTTACAATCTAAAGCATTACAGGAAAGCCAAAAATAACATAAACAATAACATAAAAGGACCAAAGGAACCAACAGTTGAATTATTAAACCTTTCTCCAGTCCTTTCCCAACTCACTCTGTCAGTTTCTCTCTCTACTTCCTTCTCAATCTCTACGTCTCTCTACGTCATTGTCAATTTCTACGTCTCTCTCTACCTTTTTCTCAATTTCTATGTCTCTCTCTACCTCCTTCTCCGTAGGTGGCGACTGACAAGGTTGCAGGCAAGCTGAGTTCTACTCTCGCATGGGTGAAGAACTCTGTGTCGCACACGGTCAGTCAGATGGCTAGCCAGGTGGCAACGCCGTCTAGCCAGGTGGCAACGCCGTCTAGCCAGGTGGCAACGCCATCTAGCCTGGTGGCAACGCTGCCCACATCCCTGCAGACCACCACAGCCACCTCCTCCTGCACCTCCCTCTCCCCATGCTCCCTGTCCCCCACATTGGCATCGCCCGCCAAACTCAGCCCAGATGAGCTGGAGCTGCTCGCCAAGCTGGAGGAGCAAAACAGGTGAGGGGTCAATACTCGCCAACGTCATTCTCTGCGTCAACCTCATCCTCTGCGTCAACCTCATCCTCTGCGTCAACCTCATCCTCTGCGTCAACCTCATCCTCTGCGTCAACCTCATCCTCTGCGTCAACCTCATCCTCTGTTTCTGTTCTGTGCTTGTTGAAAGTAGGATCATGCTCCAAAAATAATACATTTACATTCCACCGGCGCTGAACTCTGTGTTGCTAAACAACTCTGGGCCTCATTAGATAACAACATGTTTTGTGGGGACAAAACCCCTATTGCTGGCTGTGCCTGCATCAGACTGTTGCTGATTTGGTTTGAACAGTATTTACACCGCTGTAATAAAACATGGTCTTAATTTTCATTTTTATGATAATTTAAATGTGAGACTTTAATACTAACTGTCTGGGATTTTCCCATGGTTTATGGTGAAACCGCTAACGGTCTCATTCCTAATCAAGATTGTGGAGCATTCATTCTATTCCTTACTGTGAGGTTTATGTTAAGATTCTCAGCTTAATCAAATGCCATTGTGTACTCAGTATTTTCACCATTTAAAAACACTTTTTATACACTATTTTAAAGCATGACAAATATTGGCACAGATTAACATAATTCTATAGTAAGCACATCAATGAAAACAATTGAACTAGTTCCTGTTGTAGCCATAGATTGCAACTGGAAACAACATTTTTCATTGATGATGAAACCTGTATTTCTCTGTATACCACCATTTTGGTAGATATGAATCTTTTTAATATATCCAAAATATTGTTTTCCAGAACTCTCGTCTGTTGGCTACTGTATTCAGGCCATCCTGTTCTTAATGTCAAATGGTGTTTTTACACCTTTTGTACAGATTGTGTAGTGCCGGTGAAGTCTAAGGATGGTTGTGACTGACACATTGTGTTCTCTTTTGAACTGTCTTCTTGTTTGCCATTATGAAGCTTATCAATGCTTTTTTTCAAATTATGTTCCAAACAGTTTTTTCTTGAAAGGTTTTGGCTGTATTTCAGACAAAAGTTTTTCCTCGAACACTTCTTTGGTCGTCATGTCGATCAATACAAATCGGGAAATCTAAAGCCTTAACTCTAGATGACAAAGCTTACTGCTTTCTTATGCCTACTTAAAAAAGAATAAACTGTCCCAATACTTATGGAGGGCATTGTAGAACATTGTGCTATTGTCAAAGCTTTTGGCTAGGCAGCGTTTCCATAAGCACCGGTCGATAGTTCAACAGACGGTTACATTCTATAACATATTTTGACAGGTACTTTAGGACTACCTTAAGTGGGCATACTTTTTTTAATTTAGGGAAGTGTGGATTTGCATAGTAAGAATGTTCATTTGGTTCCCTAATTTGCATACTTCTACTACTGCTTTTTGGTGATGCACTGCAGACAAATTATAAAAGCGTTTCAAACCTGAAATCATGTCTGCAGGAACAATAGTGGCTAGTGGTCATTCTGGATGACCAGTTAGTGTGAAGGTTTCCTAGTTCAGCCCTACAAGCGTCTCCGTCCCCTAACGGGTTATAAGCTAAAATCAAATGTGGGTTTGTTCGGACTAGAGACACGGCCCATCTCTCCCCCTCGTTTTCCCCAGCACCATTCACAGTCCTCCTGCCCTTCTTGTAGCTTTGGCCCATTTTTTTATCATCAGACAGAGAGTGTTGACTTAGAAACTAGGAGGCCTGGGCCATGCGGCTGGCTGCCGGGTTTGGTATTCACTGCCTGGTGTGACACTACAACTTAGTCAAGATGTCATCTTGTAAAGTATCTCATTGCCCAGAGCTGTCTAGCATCGGATTTTCCAGTCCATTTGAAGGAAGATCAGTTGGAAAGTTACAGAGCAATGTTCATGGTGTAGCTGAGAACAACCCTAGATGCACACGGCTGGCTAAGTGAAGCAGAAGTGAGAGCATTTAAATGTCTGTGAAGGTTGGCTAACATGTTTAGAATGATCCACTCCAAGGATTAATAGTATTGAGTGTTGGATGATCGTCAGTCTTATTCGGCGTCAGTCTCACACTATACAGTCTTTATCCTGCAAGAACTTTTCACTAGACATTATTCAAACGTTAGTAAAACGGGCTAGAAAAGCATTGTCAGCTTTTGATTTCCATATATTAGACAGGCATCTGTCCACCTTTCTCACTAAATGGTGTTTAGGGGATTTGGGGGTTGTTTGACCTTTCACCCCGATCTCCGCCCATGTGAGCAGAGCCACAGCTGGCCTTTTTCACTAGGCACATGTCCGTTCCGCCGCTCCCCTTCCTGACTCTCTGTGACTGACAACAATACCCCATAATCTGTCTCCGCTCACAGAGACCCTGATCCTTATGTCACCCCATTGAAGTGGGCACATTCCATGACATTTAGAGCTTGTGTTGTCCCTGTAGACAAGCGGCTGCGTCAGGGGTTGAAAGAACGCTCTTGAGGATCATTGTTAAGAGTCTCACTGCATTATTATGATTATTTACTCCATTTAAAGGTTTTTATTGGATGAGGAGAGAGGGAAGGTATTCTAAAAGAAGTGGGCTGGTTTGTACTGATGTAGTATGCTGCCAAAACACATGTGGACACCCTTACTAATTATTATGTTCTGGTGTTTCAGCCACACCCATTGCTCACAGGTGCATACAATCCAGCACACAGCTATTAAATAAAAAAGAAATTGGCAGTACATTGGGTTGTACTGAAGAGTTTAGTGACTTTAAATGTGGCACAGCCATAGGATGCCACCTTCGCCATAAGTCAGTTTGTGAGACTTCTGACCAGTGGACTGGAAGTGCTCTATTTGTGAAGTGGAAGCTGCTGGGAGCACCAACCGCACAGCAAAGAAGTGGTAGACCATGCCAACCCACAGAGCGGGGCCGCAGAGTGCCGATGCGCAGTGCCAAGTGTTGGCTGGATTGGTGATGTCGCCGCTGGACTCTGGACCTGTGGAAACACGCTTTCTGAAGTGATGAATCACGCTTCAGTATCTAGCAGTTTGATGGACAAATCTGAGTGTGGGTGATGCCATGAGAACGCCTATACATTTGGGTGGAGGAGGGATAGTGGTCTGGGGCTGTTTTTAAAGTTTGGGCTAGTCTTCTCATTTCCAGTGAAGGGTCATCTTAATGCTACGGGATACAAGGACAATTGGATGCTTCCAATTTTGTGGTAACAGCATGACTGTGCCGCTGTGCACAAAGCAAGGTCTATAAAGACAGTTGATGAGGTTGGTCTGGTGGAACTCGAGTGGCCTGAACAAATCCCTGACCTCAACCCCACTGAACACCTTTAGTATGAATTGGAATGGCGATTGCCTCACAAGAGCTTTTTTGGCTGAATGCACGGGGGGGACTCCATATTAATGCCCATGTTTTTGGAATGGGATTTCCAATAAGATCATGTAGGTGTGACGGTTGTGTGTACACACATTTGGCTAGAGAGTGTATGTGTTCAGGTGACTAAGACCGCTAGACCACCCCAAGCCACTTGAGGATCATCATGACTAGGGGAAATGTTGATTTTGTCATAGAAAATTGTGTAGATATTTGTTAAACTAAATTTCAGTGGCAGGTAAAGAGAGGTAGCTCACAATAAATCAACATAGACTTCAGCCGTGGCAAAAACCTTTGAGAGTGACACAATTATTGGTTTACACAACAATAGCTGCTGCAGTGTTTTTAAATCTTTTTGTCAGATTTTACTATGTAATACAGAAGTATAATTACAAGCATTTCATACTGTTATTGACAGTACATGCAAGACCTCTGCAATTCAACCTGGTATGCTGTCAATTAAGTTCTGGGCCACATCTTGACTGATGGCAGTCTATCCTTGCATATTCAATGCTTGGAGTTTGTCAGAATTTGTGTGTTTTTGTTTGTCCACCTGTCTCTTTAGGATTGCCCACAAATTCTAAATGTGATTAAGGTCTGGGGAGTTTCCTGGCCATTGACATAAAATGTTGATGTTTTGTTTACCCGAGCCGCTTAGTTATCACTTTTGCCTTATAGCAAGGTGCTCCATCATGCTGGAAAAGGCATTGTTCGTCACCAAACTGTTCTTGGATGGTTGTGGGAAGTTGCTCTCTGATGTTTTGTTACCATTCTTTATTCATGACTGTGTTCTTAGGCAAAATTGAGTGAGCCCACTTCCTTGGCTGAGAAGCAACCCCACACATGAAGGGTATTGGAATTATTTCCTGTTGGCATGACACAGGACTGATGGTAGGGCTTCCAGTCTGTTATTCTAACTCAATCAGCCTTGTCCTCGTCAACACCCCCTCGTGTAATAACGAGAGGATCACTGACATGAAGTCTGCAGGTCCTTTTATGGCTAGGCAAAAAACATTTTTTGGGGGGGAGATTATGTTCATTTTCAATTGCAATTCATCTGTTCACTCTTCATTACATTCTGAAGTATATGCTAATTTGCCAGCATAGCAAACTTTGTGAAAATTAGTATTTGAGTCATTCTCAGACATTTTTGTCATTTAGTGCAGTGCAGCTAATATTAAGTGTATTGTTCTTAAGGTGTCTTTGCAAAACAAAATTTGACAATCATAATAAGTTGAAAAGGAAAGTTTTGAGTGAGGAACAGAAGGGTTATATATATATATATATATATATATATATTTATTAGGGCTGTCAAAATTAGCGCGTTAATAACGCCATAACTCGAATTCATTTTAACGGCACACATTTTTTTTAACGCGCGATTAACGCAGCGCGCATTACCTGTTTGACCCGTGGCCTAGCCCGTAGTTGGAGAGTTAGAGATGCACGTAAAGAGATAGACATAAAGAATTCCGCCGCAAACAGAAATGGAAAAAGAAAAGGGTCTTCTGAACGGAAAATTCATATACAAAACTATGTCTGATGGTTCTGTCGACAAGACAAAAGTTGTCTGCATTTATTGTTGATGTGAATTAAGTTATCACCGCAGCACGTCGAGTTTAAAATATCACTTGATGGCGAAGCATACAATGGACGCAGAAAGCTACCCTCCCCCCCGCCAAAGGCAGACCACATTGGATAGTTTGCAGCGGAGATAGATGGACAACTCCACAACCAATAGACTCACCTCAACGATAGCTAAATTGGTGGCTACAGCATGTAGACCATTTAATGTAGTGGAGGACGAGGGTCTACTTGAAATTATTCGCATCGCATCTAACGATTCTACATATAAAATACCTTCAAGAGCCACCGTTACAAGCAAGAGTCACAACTTATATGAAGAGGAGAAAGCTAAAGTTGAGGAGGCGTTGAGCCAGACAAACACGGTTGCACTATGCGGAGATTACTGGACTTCCCTCAGTAACCATAGCTACCTGGGTGTCACAGCACATTATTTTGACGCGCACTGGAAACTTCGGTCTCACGCTTTGACCGTTATGAAGACAGACAAGAGACACTATGCTGACGTTTGCGCTGAGCACTTTCTTCAAGTAGCCAGACAGTGGAACATTGAACTCAAAATTAGAATGCTGACCACTGAGTGCACGCAACATGATTGCAGCGGCCAGGTAGCTCTCGTTCGAGCGTATGCCTTGCATTGCACACAGCCTCCACCAAGCTATCAGAGTTTTCACTGTCAGGACATGTTGTTCAGAAAAAGCGAGCTGCCCTGTCATCTGAAAATGTCAACAGGCTTGTCTGTTTGAGCAACTGGCTCAGTGCAAAGAAAAAGAAATAATGGGAACCTCTGGTTTTTCTATATTCTTTTCCCCATGTGTTTAATAGACATGAACAAGTTCTTTGAAAAACATGTCTATGTTCTTTATGCTCTATGTTTAGGGTGGTTTCAGTAAAAATAAATGTAAATTTTACATGTTCATAAGAAGAGAGCTGCCCTGTCTGCGAAAATGTAAACAGGCTTGTGTAAGTAAATTGAGTAAAGAAAGAGAAGTAATGGGAACCTGGTATTTCTATGTTATTTTTTTCATGTGTCTCAAAACATATATGACCTTTGATAGATGTCTAGTCTTCATGCTATGTTGAGTATGGTTTCACTAATAATAAACATGCATTTGCATAAAGCATCCATATTTGTCCACACCCATGTTGATTGATGTATTCAAAACTTGAAAAGTATTAATCTAAGGTACATTTATAACTGATAAAAATGTGTGACTAATCGCAAGTTAACTCATGACAATCATGCGATTTAATTGCGATTAAATATTTTAATCGATTGACAGCCCTAATATATATATATATATATATATATATATATATATGTTTGTGTGTGTGTGTGTGTGTGTGTGTGTGTGTGTGTGTGTGTATATGTATGTGCATTTCAAACCTGGTTTAGCGGATTTGCTTTGTGTTAAACCGGCAGCAAGCTTGCACCTGTGCTTTCTTGATGTTTGTATGTATAAGTGTGTATGTATGTATATGTATGTTTGTATTTTTAGAAATGTGTTATTTAAATTGTAGTTTTTCTGATAGACAAGTTAATTAAGATATCATAGATGTATATAGATTGAGGTAAAGATATAGAAGACTCAATCATTACAATATCACAGGTTCTAGTGTAACACACACACACACACACACAAACAGACACAGATGAGGGCCTTTGCCCCATGTTAAGGAGATAAGAACTTTGAGTGCGTGTGAGAGACAAGTCCCAGATTTAGTTTAGCGAATTAACATGGCTAGTAGCTTCTCTGGACCTTGAAACACTACAAAGACATGAAGAGAGTATCATGAGTCTATCTTGGTAAGTGGCACATAGATTTTAACTTCTCCTCACTGATCTCCAGGCTCTGTTGTAAAAAAGGGCGTTGATTGAGGACATAATATAGCGCAGATTGTTTGGCAACCTTGTCATCAGAGCAACTAGTTTAAATGCCTAGTTTCATTGTATTTTTGCTTCCATCCTATGAATTTCAGTTTTCTTTTCTTCACTCATGCTTTTCCGTTAATTACTTCCTTTGTTATATTTAGTTTTGAACATCTGTGACAACACCGAATGGCCTGTTTGTTCACTGGCAATTACTTTCTGCGCAGCTGCAAATAGTCTCTTTTGGGAATTCAGCTTCCCTGTCTGCCCAGTGGGTGCCGAGAATAAACAGTGTATCAGCATTTGTAATGTATAAAAGAAAATGGTGAAATGGGTTGTTTCCCCCCCCATGTGTTTTGATTAGGTTCCGATGTTAGTTAAGGCTTTTGGATGTTGCCTGGCAGCGACTCTTACGACACGTCTCTCAGAACAGTGACTAACCTTATCAATGACCTCAACATTCCCTGCCCTTCCTGCATTTGCACAGCCCTTAAGCACACACTATAGTTGTTTGTTTGCTTCAAGCCACTGGCCGTAACCTCTTGTTCTGTTAGTTACCTCAGGTACTTTGTGTATTCCCTCCCGTCCTCTTATAGGTGTCGTGACAGGTGGCTCTACATTCAGCAAAATGTTTACAGGCTTTTCAGATTCTACTTATAGTCTATTGCTTCTTTCGTTATGTGCCCTTGAATGTGATTAACTTCACTCTTAATGCGTGTCACCGAACACTTTTGTTAGTTATGAATTACTACCTTTCCCAGAATGTTGAATGTGTGTTCTAACAGCACTGAATGCTGTCCTAGCTGTCTGTGTAACCCAGGAGTACTCTGCCTCCTTCCTCATGACCCACATATGGCTGTAACCCTACCCAGATGACATGCACTTCCAGTCATGTTACCCTGCAGCTGAGAGGCCCTGGCTCTTGTCTTTTTCCTAGATCTGATTTCTGGGCTTTTGTGTCCTGGGCCAACAGGGGCACTTGTCAACTAGTGCGCTACATAAGGAATAGGTTGCCATTTGGGAGACACCATACTTGCATATACTGGGAGACATAGTTCCCTCTCAGGCCTGGGTTTGTTAAGGCACTGAACAAAAAGATTCTACTACATAGACTTGTCAAAAGGAATTTGTTTTAATTTGGTTTTCAAATGTATTTTTCCCCTAAATTAACTAGACCCCCATCCAGAGTGAAATTAATGCAGTCTTCCATTTATTGAGATAGTGACGGGTCAGTCTGCTGGGAACTGATACCACTGCCGCTTACAGTAGACTCTTTCCTCGCTAACCCACTTTTAGCTGCATTTTCAATAAAAACAGATGGGACCAGATGCCATGGAGTTTGAAGTATATTTTGCAGTGTCCCACTTTATGGTTTATGTGTTAGTACAAATGTTGGATCTTACTGAAGAAATAACTGTGGAAGTCAGTTATTGAATTATGCCAGTTAAAGGCTCTAAGGATAATCACTGTAATTCAAACCGTCATTTCCAGTAGGTTTTAGTATTAACAGAACATCTTATGCTCTACCAGTCCACTGTCCCCCTTGCCAGTCATTTTTGTTTCGTTAATGTTGGATCTCTATTTGAAGACTCATCATTCATCCACTTCAGTCAGTGGTTCGGGCTTATGGGTGGTCCAGCAGTCTTAAGATGTTGGCGCTGTTGCAGTATGAGTACAAACGTACTGACGACATGTCTCCCGAATTCCAAATAGAAATGTAATTTAGAGCATTTATTTGCAGATAATGACAACTGGTCAAAATAACAAAAAAGATGCAGTGTTGTCAGACCTCAAATAATGCAAAGAAATGCCTTGCAGTAATACCAGCTGTATCCGCTGTCCAGCTGTGTACTGGCAGTAAGTTAACACCGATGTAGCAGCAGAACTCCTAATGGCCGGTTAAATACAGCAACCAACACACATCGTCAGGCACATCGTGGAGCTCAGCGAGCGATACGGAACTGAGGGTTTGAGAGGGCGTCTCGCCAGTGTTTGCTGCCAAACCAGAACTGACATCACGGTGGGGCACCACGTCGTACATGTTTCTAGGTAACCGGCATTCAGTGTGGCTAGCTACTGATCAGTGTCCAAAACTTGATGACTTCCTTAAACTCGGAACAAAACCTTCCACAAAACAACAGCAATGCAATTGAAAACGCTGCACCCGAATATTCAGTGGCTTCCCCCTAACCTAGTGCCAGCACAGTTAGGATAAATGTTCAACATTCTACAATAACCTAGAACCAACACAGTTAGGATAAACGTCTACATCTGTTATTGGGCTATGTGCATGTACCCCACAGTGTGAAGGAAACCCACACTGATTCCACTGGCCATAGCAGTGTGTTTCTATAAACAATGACTATATTTACACTACTGAAATGTTTTACATTTACTGGAATACGTGTTTATACCTGCTATGGTCCATTAGCAAATACATTTTATTACTTATTTGTGTTGCCCATAACTATGTATTTGATCGGTCTCTGGTTCGGACCAAAGTGGAAGGAAGTTCAAAGGAGCTGGACACAAATTCTGTCATACAGTTCAAACCATCTCAATTGTAGGTCTCCTAGGCCATTGGGAAGTTCTCATTCCTACATGTCTCTTTTTAGGTTGCTGGAGACGGACTGTAAGTCGCTCCGTTCTGTGAACGGCTCCAGGCGTAACAGCGGCTCCAGTCTGGTGTCCAGCTCCTCTGCCTCCTCCAACCTGTCTCACCTGGAGGAGGACTCATGGCTCCTCTGGGGACGCATAGTCAACGAGTGGGAGGAATTCCGAAAGAAGAAGGAGAAGCAACTTAAGGTGAGACCCTGCTGGGTTTTAAGTTCTTCTTAAGCCTTTCCTCGTACCATACTTTGCTTTCCATGATTTTACTGTTTAAGGTCTGGTCTATATTTAGTGCTCCCTCAGCTGATAGTGTTTGTCCTTTGTTGCACACAAGGAACTTCTTTCAGATGTCAGTTAAAAAAACTGAACTAAAAATATATATTTTTACACCTTCTGAATCAAACACACAATTGAACGCATTAGGCTGATGGTGTTGTACGCAACACTGAATCCATGGTAAATTCCTTTAGATTGTGGTTGTGGAGACCCATTGCCACCTCACTATCTTTTGAGCCCTTGACTATCTTACATGAACAAAGCTGTCAATCTGAAGTTGATTCGGCTATGCAAGTTCAGGAATACACGGAATATCTGTGGGTCCCCAGAAAGGGGTTTGAGAACCACTGTTATGTGAGCCTAGCATTGAGTCTTAACTGGTCCTGAGCTACATGGCTGACATTTCACAATTTCTAGAAAACAGTGACCGACAGACAATTGCAAGTCTGCAGAGTCATCACCTTGTTCTCCAGACAAATAGATTGCTCAATCGACATTGTTCTCCTGGTTTGAACTAGGCAGAGCGTACTACTTTTTCTCTTGCATCAGCAAAAACGGGTCCTCTGAATTTAACCCTGTTGTAAGATATTTATGTATTCACTGTACACACATTCCCTATGCACTGGTTTTCCACTAGAGTGCTTGGGTAGAAATTGATTCCTTAACAGCTAACCTGTCTCTGTTTGCATCCCATACATAGTGCACTTGTTAGGCAGTCAGGTACAATTTGGGACGCATGTCTGAGTGACCACCAGCTACTGAAAGAGGAGCTATTGCTGTAGTGTAGTAGCAGTGTAGTACCGGCTGAGAAATGAGAAGAGGTTGTTTCCAGGCGTTTTTAGGGCTGTATAACGTATTCATGAGTTCCGTTTGACGTGCTTGTTGGTATCTGTCCGTTTGGGACACTACTCTTGACGGGGGTAGAATGAACAAACTAACAGTCACCAGAGTACCAGGCTACCTTTTTGTTCTAGGAATGAAGCACAGGCTTCATCTAAAAGTGTAGGCTATTGTTCTAATACAACCCTGGGATTGTCCAGGATAATGTCAGAGACGTTAACCAGCAGCAAAAGGCATTTATTCAACAAAACAGCTGCAAAAGGGCATTTTCTTGTTTGAGTCACATCAGCATTAATTTCCAAGAGCAATATATTACTTTGCTGAAGGCTCTGCTGATAAGATTTTTAGTGTTGGAAAATTGTATTATGATGGCTGTGACTGATGGGTACATGCTGTGGCTCTGCTGAACACCATATAAGGTGTTATTCAATCCCACGTGGACACCAGTTACACACATTTTCCAGTCTTGTTGCCTCCATCCCAACTTTTTGTGTTGCTGACTTCAAATTCAAAGATTTTCAGGAAACAATATAATGTCTCAGTTTCAACATTTATTATTTTGTGAATATAGGGTTTAAAAGATTTGCACATAATTGCATTGTGTACATTTTACACAGAGTCCCAATGTTTTTAGAAATGGGTTTGTACAGTAAATTTGGCCAAATAATTTTTTTAGTATGTATTATTATGGACAACGCTGGAATAACATCTGAAACCATATTTTTTTGTTTTATGTTCAACATTTTGTAAAATAATTAGAAGGATGTGTGCAGATGGGATTGTACGTCCATTACAGTTAGTTTGAAAGGAAAAAATATTTAGGTTATTTAGGTTTTTTGTTCGTTGCCCCGAAGGACAGCATTTGCTAAATTACTAAAATATACCAATATAACAATAATAAAACATTAAAGCAATTATTTAGTTCTTACATCTCAAAGCCTGCTGTTTACCTTGTTTTAAAGTAGCAGAAATCAATATATTTTATGAACACTAGCTCATATCCCATTGACCTGCCACTACTTTCCACATGTTCTATTGGTTGAAACAATGGCACAGTCCTAGTCAAATAAGCAACCCATGTTACTTGTATTTTTTAAAATCTTATCACAACTATTGGTCTCCCATGAAACCACTCAGCATGTGCGGTGTTCTTTGACAGATGTGTTGTGAAACATTTGCATGAAGCCTACTACTGTGTCATCAATGCTGTGCTTAGAATATTAAGATAATACTTCTGAACAGCACAAATAAATTGTGTTGTCATATTTAGGATCTGGTCAGAAAAGGAATACCTCACCACTTCAGAGCAATTGTGTGGCAGTTGCTATGCAATGCCCAGAACATGCCTATCAAAGACCAGTACTCTGAGCTGCTGAAGATGACATCACCATGTGAAAAGCTGATTCGCAGAGACATCGCCCGGACTTATCCTGAGCACGACTTCTTTAAGGAGGACAGCTTAGGACAGGAGGTACTCTTCAATGTCATGAAGGTGAATGTTTTATATGTTTTCAGAATTCCAGAAACATTTCTGTAACAAAGTCTGTGTGTATATGTATTCAACACAAAGTGTGTGACCGTATGTATACTAGGCCATGCTACTGGCTCCGCCCACATCGAAGGCAAAGGCTCCTCCATTTGCTTCACTGTCAAATGTGGCTCAGGGAAAGTCTTTTTCTTTTTGCTCAGTCACTGTCAAGATAAACCACTGGCTCCTTTACCAGAATGTCCATCCCCTGCGGTGTGATCTGGACCAGGTCTTGTGATAGCTGCCATCGACGTCAGCCATAGTCAGAGGCAGAGTTCCTGAAGGAAAGTGTAGTACTCCAGTAGGAGTGCTTAGTGGGGAATCGCTTCAGTGCAGAGCACAAATGCTGTTGCTCCTTAGAGGCACAGTTTATCATCTAGATGCCGCATTTCAGATGTACTCTTGTTTCCTCTGTTGTGCACCATTTAGACGGTGTGAGGAATATTATTTGGGAGCAAGTCTGGAGGGCTTGGCTCTCCTCCCGTGACCATGGCAGAAGACTGATCTGAGGTCACTTCCTGTTTTTGTTACAGGCCTACTCCTTGGTCGACCGGGAGGTCGGCTACTGTCAGGGAAGTGCATTCATCGTTGGACTACTGCTTATGCAGGTAATACCGATAATGTACACACACACACACACACAGAGACAAACACTGAACCCCTGTAGACTGTCATACATGTAAACACGCTATGTCGTCTGCTCACGTGCAGCCTGCCACGACCCACTTTGGGTAAGGATTAATTAGGGCCATGATTTCTTGAGAAAGAAGTGTGCTCCCAGTAGTTTTTTGAGCTGGGAATTTGTCTGCTTGTGTGAAGGCTGAACATGAAGGCATAACCATCCATGCATCCATCCATGTGCTCTGATCCTTTGCGTCCACCCCCATCTGACATGAAGACGCACAGGCTATATCCTTCATGGACAGGATGGAACATGCCTGAAACATTCCCAGGGGTCCAGATGACTTGCTGTGGCTAGCACGTTTGACTTTAAAGTCGCAATGTTTTGTGATACATGATATGCATTTTTTTGTAACTGAATGTTGACTAGGAGTCATACAAAATAATGTTTCTCTGCACTGAGGATTTTCCTACAGATGGAAGGGTAAACAATGTAAGTTTTAGTAAACGTCTTTTGAATAATCCCTCTTCATTCGTGTTTTAGTGTTGAGGTGGATCGTTTTCACCAATGCGAGTTGTACGTGCAGCGTGTCAAGCGTCTCAAATACAACCAGATTATGGCAGTTTGAATACAGTGAAATGTTGGTTTTATTGTGTTTTTCACTGCTTGTGCCCACGCAACACAACTGGTGTAGTATGCATGTGTGTCTAGTCTAGATGGTCCTGAACACGAGGAGGTATTTTGGGATTTTAAAGTGTGTTGGTTGTGTTCCTTTCACCAGATGCCCGAAGAGGAGGCGTTCTGTGTGTTTGTGAAGCTGATGCAGGACTACAGGCTGAGGGAACTGTTCAAGCCCAGTATGGCTGAGCTGGGCCTCTGCATGTACCAGTTTGAGTGTATGATCCAGGTAAGGCCCGGCATAGATTTGGCATTTAATGAATCCTATGTCATTGTCATAATATTGTTTGTATTTCTATAAAATGGATCCGTATCTTTCACGTTGTCCCACCGCTCCACCTCCCCCCGTTAGGAACTTCTCCCAGAACTCCATATCCACTTCCAGGCCCAGAGTTTCCACACCTCTATGTATGCCTCTTCCTGGTTCCTCACCATTTTCCTGACGTCCTTCCCCCTCCCTGTCGCCACAAGGATCTTTGACATCTTCATGTTAGAGGTGAGTCCAGTTAAAGGTGCAACCCCCCTTCCCTGAGTTGTTTATTATATGTCGGACACGTCAGGTCTACCATTTAGCAGAAAACCACCCAAATTGACACGTGCCAATTTCCAATAATGTCAATCTACTAGAGTTTAAAATGATAAATAATCCCCCCGAAAAATGATCAGTACAGTACTGAGTACATCAGTGTCTGAGTAAGTGCAAGCCAGCATCCCCCTCTAGTGGCCTTGGGAAAAAGGACACTTAGTAAAATATTGTGGTGAGATTTCCATTCCACGTCCCTAACTAAGTGGTATTTCATGTGGTACCAGAGCCTAAAACTGTACTTGTTTCAAGGTCTGGAGCTAGTGATGGGTGTGGTGCCACAAGGTCTTAACACTGCTAGGATAATGTCGGGATTACGCTGCCCTTTTTTACCTTCTGGAGATGGCCATTGTGCTGTGCTTGGTAATATTGGGATAATGTTGTTTCAATGATGTCCTCAGGGTCTGGAGATAGTGTTCCGTGTGGGGCTGGCCATCTTACAGATGAACCAGGCAGAACTCATCCAGCTGGACATGGAGGGAATGTTACAGGTAGGGCCAAGCAGCCAATAACCAAATAAATAACAGCCATGTCCGCACAATACCGTTACAGTTCAATTTGCATTTGTAATTTCTGATTGGCAGACGTTGCAGCATAGTCTGGTCCCTGGTTTGTTGGTTGTGTTGTGACGGTGACCGTAACTGCTGAGCAGAGATCAGGCTTTATGTTCTAGGGTCCAGCAAAACAAGCACATACTTGACGTTGGTTTGTGTGAGCATGTCCGTCCTGTCCCTGCTGACGGTCCTGTCTCTAACTGGTCCCCTCTAGCACTTTCAGAGGGTCATTCCCCACCAACTGGAAAGTGGACCCGACAAAGTGATTCTGGCTGCTTATAACGTCAAGTACAACGCCAAGAAGATGAAGAAGTGAGTAGTGGGCCTGGGCAGGCTCTTTCGGGGTCCTGGGGGTTAATGGAAACGCACAGGGGGGGGGGAACCGTAGCAGCGAGCAGCCCCGTTGTCACGGCAACAGGAGTTACACAGATGGGTGCCCGCTGTCAGTACAAACTGTGCCAGTTCCCGGCAGTGACGCTGCATTAATCCTGTTTTTCAGACTGGAGAAGGAATACACTACCATTAAGACTAAGGAGATGGAGGAGCAGGTGGAGATTAAGGTAAGTGTGCCTGTTTTGAGGGCCGACAGGCTTCGGGTTTAATTTAGAACATTGTCAGATCGGAAATGATATCAGTCAGGGCAGAGCATTCTTCTAGATGTCTCGTGGGTACAGCTCAGTTTGATCACGAGAACCGAACTCTACAGGCTCTCTCACTGGGCTGTAATTATGACCCCCAGCTGTGACGTCTACAGTAACACTGTGTTGCGTGTCCTGGTTTTGCAGAGGCTGCGGACAGAAAACAGACTGCTGAAACAGAGGATCGACACCCTGGAGAAAGTGAGTGTGGCTGCAGTGGCGAGGCTGGTGTTGAATGGGTTGGGACACCGGTAATGATGTCGTTGCGCTGTAATGTGCCAGGGTCACCGTGTCAGGGCCGTTGAAACAGCACAGTCATAACTTCCTACATTAACCCATCAACCGCATGCATCATGTGTCTCTCGCCGGTCACTAAAGACACATGGCTCTTGATACTAACCGGGCTGTGCTGCTGTGGCCTCGATGCCCAATTCGCATGACAACCCTAGTAGCGTCACACAGCGACAGGAATGTCTTGCCAGTGTTAATCTCCGGGTTGAAAGGATCCTATTTGGCTTTGGACTGCTTGTCTCCTTCTCAAGGCCCACACTCGGGACCAGGTGAGTTGTATTCTGAGGCCGCGGCTGGCGGTGGCGCTCCACAAGGTTGTGTCCTCTGCCCTTGTAACTCCTCTGGACACTTACTAACTACCGCTGTAACTGTCGCGGGCCTGACGGACTCATCTGTACCAGTGGCTGCACACTCCCCCGGGAGGTTTCAGAGGAGCCCTGCATGCCAGACTGCTGTTATTGCACATGTCCTTGGGATCCTAGGCTGTGTTTGTCAGAGCAGAAAGACCGCCCATCCTGCACAGAGACCCCTGGCCCAAGCATGACCTGAAGCCACGGAGAAATAACCTCTCACTCACATCTGTGTCGGCTCGAATCCAGTCCAAGGCTTAAACTTCTCATATAACTGTAATGGCTCAAAAGCTTCTAAAGCCTAACTGGATGTTACATCAGAACGTATGAAGGCATGGCTTTATCTAAACCACTGTTAGTGTGCTGCTTCTAGCTACATTCTAATGCTTTTTTCTTGGTCCTGTTTAGCCCGGCTGTTCTTGTGCTTTGCCTGTCAAAACACCACCATCTTGTGTCTGTATTACCATCACTGCCTAATTTTCACTTTGTCGTCCCTTATCACCTATATCACTCCACCTCAGCGCCTTGTTCCTTTTTTACCTCCGTCATTGGAAAGTAACCTGGACACAAGGGGGGAAATGTCAACTTCTGCCTTTTGACGTTGTCATGTGGAAGTTAGACTTCACATCTAACATTGTTTATCTAGGACCTCTAGACTTTTTTTGGTTGCCCGAATGACGGAGGAAGGAAAATGAACATTGAGTTTTCCTTTATCAACACAAAATCAAGTGTCGTTTGTTTCTGTTATAATTGTACTTTCTTTCTCTGTGCGTTCTCTTTTGTGGATATTTCTGTTTTGTAGGAAAGTGCTTCCTTGGCAGATAGATTGATCCAGGTATAAGTTATACATTTTCTTCTTCTATCCTCTTATATCCCCCTTACAGTGCACTATCCCCTCCAATTTCCTTATCTCAATGTAGCTTTGCATGCTCCTGATTTGACTTTGACGGCACAATTTTAAAATTCTTTCAGATTACGTCATTTATTTTTAAGCACATTACTCTAAAAAAGAAAATCAAAACCCGATCGTTTCGACAAATTCTGTGATTCAAGACGAGCATGTAATCACCTCAATTAGCATGTACACGCGTCTTAAACCTTAAACCAATACATTTGGCTTAGAGCTGTCAACCAATCAGCCTATGAAACTCCCTCAAAACGTTTTGCAGAGGACAGAACCGCATGCGTTTGAAAAACTAAAAACCTCTAAATCCCGGCTTTACCGATCTAACCCCGGATTTCCCCCATTCCGTCCATCCCACTCCTGTGTCGACCCCGTGGTCCGCTCCGTCCTAAAGGGACAAGTAACGCGCGCCCAGGAGGCTGAGGAGACCTACCTGGTCAAGCGGGAGCTCGCCACGGTCAGGCAGCAGAGCGAGGAGGCCGCGGGTCAGCTGGAGCTGGCTCAGAGCACCATCCGGGAGCTCCACCGGAGACCGCCATCGGTAAGGAGTAGCACGCTGGCTCCAGGTGGATGTCCTGGAGGACTCCAGGGGTTGTGTGTTGCCGCGACCACGCCGGAATCACGGTCACATACGGCAAACAGCTAGTTGACATTACAGCACCCCCTCCTGGAGGGAGGAGCGCCAGCCAAACCCAACAGCTCAGAGACCGCAATGTTGGCAATGTTATGAAATCTGTGACGGCGCGGTGAGACTATTTTGCCATTATTTGTGGTCAGAAATGAACTTCGACGTAGATGAAAAACTATGGTCCTGTGATTTTATAGAAATGAATGCTTAGGGGCTGGATGAGCGGTTTGTTTTTGACATGGTTACGTCTCCTGAACTGGCAATGTACAGTGGGGCAAAAAAGTATTTAGTCAGCCACCAATTGTGCAAGTTCTCCCACTGAAAAAGATGAGAGGCCTGTAATTTTCATCACAGGTACACTTCAACTATGACAGACAAAATGAGAAAAAAAACCAGAAAATCACATTGTAGGACTTTTAATGAATTTATTTGCAAATTATGGTGGAAAATAAGTATTTGGTCAATAACAAAAATGTATCTCAATACTTTGTTGTATACCCTTTGTGGCAATGACAGAGGTCAAACGTTTTCTGTAAGTCTTCACAAGGTTGTCACTCACTGTTGCTGGTATTTTGGCCCATTCCTCCATGCAGATCTCCTCTAGAGCAGTGATGTTTTGGGGACAACACAGACTTTCAACTCCCTCCAAAGAATTTCTATGGTGTTGAGATCTGGAGACTGGCTAGGCCACTCCAGGACCCTGAAATGCTTCTTACGAAGCCACTCCTTCGTTGCCCGGGCGGTGTGTTTGGGATCATTGTCATGCTGAAAGACCCAGTCACGTTTCATCTTCAATGCCCTAGCTGATGGAAGGAGGTTTTCACTCAAAATCTCACGATACATGGCCCCATTCATTCTGTCCTTTACACGGATCAGTCGTCCTGGTCCCTTTGCAGAAAAACAGCCCCAAAGCATGATGTTTCCACCCCCATGCTTCACAGTAGGTATGGTGTTCTTTGGATGCAACTCAGAATTCTTTGTCCTCCAAACACGACGAGTTGAGTTTTTACCAAAAAGTTATATTTTGGTTTCATCTGAGCATATGACATTCTCCTAATCTTCATCCAAATGCTCTCTAGCTAACTTCAGACGGGCCTGGACATGTACTGGCTTCAGCAGGGGGACACGTCTGGCACTGCAGGATTTGAGTCCCTGGCGGCGTAGTGTGTTACTGATGGTAGGCTTTGTTACTTTGGTCCCAGCTCTCTGCAGGTCATTCACTAGGTCCCCACGTGTGGTTCTGGGATTTTGGCTCAACGTTCTTGTGATAATTTTGACCCCACGGGGTGAGATCTTGCGTGGAGCTCCAGATCGAGGGAGATTATCAGTGGTCTGGCATGTCTTCCATTTCCTAATAATTGCTCCCTCAGTTGATTTCTTCACACCAAGCTGCTTACCTATTGCAGATTCAGTCTTCCCAGCCTGGTGCAGGTCTACAGTTTTGTTTCTGGTGTCCTTTGACAGCTCTTTAGTCTTGGCCATAGTGGAGTTTGGAGTGTGACTGTTTGAGGTTGTGGACAGGTGTCTTTTATACTGATAACAAGTTCAAACAGGTGCCATTAATACAGGTAACGAGTGGAGGACATAGGAGTCTCTTAACGGAGAAGTTACAGGTCTGTGAGAGCCAGAAATCTTGCTTGTTTGTAGGTGACCAAATACTTATTTTCCACCATAATTTGCAAATAAATTCATAAAAAATCCTACAATGTGATTTTCTGGATTTTTTTTCCTCATTTTGTCTGTCATAGTTTAAGTGTACCTGTGATGAAAATTACAGCCCTCTCTCATCTTTTTCAGAGGGAGTGCTTGCACAATTGGTGGCTGACTAAATACTTTTTTGCCCCACTGTATATACTGTATTCACGTTTTTATAATATGAATGCTGCTTAGCAACATTATCGCAGTCAGTGAGAGTCTAGATGGAATCACCCCACTGGTTCACGGAAGACCACTCTACCCCCCCCCCCCCCTTTCAGTCCCACTATACTATATAATGATTATGTTTGCATGCATGACTTCATTTCGGGACACCCTGTTTGACACAATGCAGTCGCCTTTTGTAATCACTGACATGGCTGAAGGGACGTGTGAATTCCCTGGGGGCAGGTGTAACCTAGTGTCACCACCCCAGCAGTGCCTCGCTCTCCCGGCCAAACCCACCCCTCTTAATATTCATGAGTGACGCTGCGGATGCCTGTTGGTGATAATGACTGCAGCCGCGAAGCAGGGTTGTACATAATGTTCCCGCTCGCTCTGAGCTGTTGTAGTCATTTAATATTCATAGGCGTTTGTGCTTGGGAACAGGGGTGCCATTTTGTTTTACCCTGAGGAACCGAGGAAGTGTAAAATGACTGTGTGTATTTTGGAGGGGTTGTTGGTGATGTATAGTTGAGCCAAGGTAATATGCTTCATATATTTTATATGCTCAAATAATTTGTTCAAATGTATTTGATCTATCTGTAATATCTATATCTATTTACAATTTTGTCAAATTGTATAATATATATATATATTTATATTGTTTCTAGTAAATGTTTGTATTGTGATTTGTCTTAAATTGCTGGTGCTTCAGTATTCCCACCCTGACACTTGAGTCCTCGAAAAGCCTAGTCCTGTACAGTTGAACAGGAATCCAGTTCCTCCTCACATTTTCCCTCTCTTTCTCTTGTACCTTAGAAGGGTAACCCACACTACACGGAGAACTCGGTCCTGCAGCTGGAGAGAGAGCTGGTCCAGGTCCGGCTTAAGGAGGCAGAGTCCCAGTGTGCCCTGAAGGAGATGCAGGACAAGATCCTGGACATAGAGAAGGTATGTTTCACGTAGGAATAGAGTTACTAAAGCTGACTCCATTCACTTTCTACACGTAGAGTCTTGAGGTGCGTTTGTTCTGATGTTCCACAAGCTCGTATGTAGCTGAATGCCTCCCCGGTGTTTTGGTGTGTGTTGAGTACGCTCCTCGTCCTAAAGTCAAGTCTCCCCTCCTCGTTGTGGTTGCCCATAGAGGAACACGTCTCTGCCCGATGACACCAATGTGGTCCGGCTACAGGAGGAGCTGATAGCCGTGAAGCTAAGAGAAGCCGAGGCCGTGACGGGGCTCAAGGAACTCCGACAGCAGGTCAGAGACCTGGACGATCACTGGCAGGTGAGGGTCAACATCACCAGTCGCGGCCAGAGCTAACGTATGTCGCAACTGATTATGATAGGATGATTAGCACAGCCGTAACACGAGGAGTCCTACACCATCTACTATGAGCCATAACAAATTACAATATTTGTGCTAACGTCCTAAATGACATTTATTGTACCCTATGTTTATGTCAAATTGTATTTTATTTTATATATCTCAGTCTCGTTGTGTGTGCGTTGGGGACCCCATTATTTTAGATGCATGATTACCCCTTTCCCTCAGTGTCACCTGGCACGTACCACAGGCCGCTGGAAGGACAGCTCAAGGAAGAATTCTGTGAGCGAGCTGCAGGATGAGCTGATGAGTGTCCGGCTACGGGAAGCGGAGGCACAGGCAGAGCTCCGAGAGACCCGACAGAGAATGATGGAGCTGGAGACGCAGGTGAGATGTTGTTAGGAGAGAATAGTGACCCTTTCTATTTTATAGTCAACCCACTAGGTGGCAGCAGAGAGACACATTTACTTTCTAGGTGTGCTCCAGTAGTGCTAGATCCCATAGCGTCATATTACGAGTTGGAGGGCAAATGTTTTCAGTTAGTACACTGCTAAAAATGAAGCGAGAAAAAAATATATTAAAGATCAAAATCTTTACTGTACATTGTGTAATTCGTTGAGAACAAAATAACATAACATAACAACAGTCAGTAGAACCCAAAACAACCAACCGATTGAGGGCTGGATTTAAACACACACACAAAATAAGAGTAAACTATTTAAATAACAGGCTGTTTCAACTTGCGTGAATTTCGTCACGGCAACTCGTAATGTGACTCAGTAGTGTGCATGGCCCCTATGTGCTTGTATGCACTCCCGACAACATCTGAGCATGCTCCTGATGAGATGACTGATGGTGTCCTGGGCGATCTGGATCAGGGCTCCTCCTACTTGGTGGCGTTGGAGGCACCGCTACCAACATCCCAGAGGTTCTCAGTTGGATTCCAGTCTGGGGAACGGGAGGGCCAGTCAATGGCATCAATTCCATCGTCATCCAGGAACTGCCTACATTTTCCTGCACCCGGAGGAACCCAGGGCCCACTGCTCCAGCATACAGTCTGACAATGTGGAGGTCTAGCATGTGGAAGTCTGTGCGTCCCTCCCAGGGTATGCCTCCTAGGCACTCCACTGACCCTCCAAGGGTATGCCTCCTAGGCACTCCACTAACCCTCCCAGGGTATGCCTCCTAGGCACTCCACTGACCCTCCCAGGGTATGCCTCCTAGGCACTCCACTGACCCTCCCAGGGTATGCCTCCTAGACACTCCGCTGACCCTCCAAGGGTATGCCTCCTAGGCACTCCGCTGACCCTCCAAGGGTATGCCTCCTAGGCACTCCACTGACCCTCCCAGGGTATGCCTCCTAGGCACTCCACTGACCCTCCCAGGGTATGCCTCCTAGGCACTCCACTGACCCTCCCAGGGTATGCCTCCTAGGCACTCCACTGACCCTCCCAGGGTATGCCTCCTAGGCACTCCACTGACCCTCCACCAGACCCATCATGCTGGGTGATTTTGAGTCAGCATAATGTTCACCGTCTCCAGACTCTCACGTCGGTCACATGTGCTCAGTGTGAACCTGCTCTCCTCTGTGAAGAGAACTGGGCGCCGACGGCGGACCTGCCAGTTCTGGTGTTCTCTGGGGAGTGCTGGCCCCTGAGCGCAAGTCCTACTAGAGAATGCCGTCATGCCCCCCTCATGTTGGTCATCATACACACCAGTAGCCCACTGTGGGATACTTGGTGGGCTCCGGCAGTGCTCCTCCTGTTTTTCCTCAAACAAAGGAGAAGATACCGGTCCTGCTGCTGAGTTGATGCCCTTCTAAGTCGCTGTCCAGCTCTCCTCGTGTAACGGCGCTCCTGGTATCTCCACCATGCTCATGAGAATGTACTAGGAGACACAGAAATCGTTGCATGTGTGATGTGCCATTCTAGAGGAGCTGGACTACCTGTGCAACCTGAATGGGCTGCAGGTACCACTTCTGGCTACCAGTAGTGACAAGGATACTAGCAAAATGCAAAACTAGAGAAGAATCCGTCAGGAAGGATAAGGGAAGAGCAATTGTCTGTGGCCACCACCTGCAAAACGATTCCCTCTTTTGGGGTTGTCTTGCTGTTGCCCCTCCAGTACACCTGTTGTCACTTGAATTTGCACCAAAACGGGTGACATTGATTCACAAACGCTTATGCTTCCTAACTGGACAGATTGATGTCCCTGAAGATTAATTGACCTGGTGTCATACTGTGACAATACATTTTGTGAGCGTTGCATGTTTCTCATTTTAAACCCAAGCAATATATTATGCGTGCAAATAGACTGTTCTCGAACAAGAGAAATGTTTAGTGGGTAAATCGCCGCACCCGAGACTAAACCACCTCCATATCCATCCATGCCTGCAGAACCAGATCCATAGCAACCAGTTGCATCGGTCAGAGCAGGAGGGGCGGGTCTTCCTGGAACGTGTGACGGTGCTGACGGCCCAGAACAAGGGCCTGCACATTCAGCTGCAAGAGATCAAACGCAAGCAGGCTGAGATTGAGTGCAAGGTGAGAACCTCTTAAACAAACTGAAACCCTTGTGAGTAATACGTTACCCCCCCCCATCCTCCCCTTTTGAGGTTTACGTGTAATATGTTGTTTTAGTTGTGCATAATCTATTAGTAGAATCACTATCATACCCCAGATAGCCATGAAATTCTGAGGTTGAAAGGCAGTGGTGACATTGGGACGGACAATATCAGTACATTTATGCAAACGGCGTTTGTCTACCTGTTTTTGCTACACTGCTGCGCTTATAAACAGCAGCCCATAACCCCCTGCTGTTGAGAGGGCTCCTCGGATACAGTACTGTGCAGGGCCGAACTGAGCCACACCAAGCTGTACTGCACGTCTGGTCACACACACAGCACAGTTGCCGGCAGCTTGCTAGTGTGTATCAGCTTCCCAATCAGTGGAAACCGAAACTATTTCTTTATCAATGGTTTGATGAGTTGTCAGAAATCCTCGTTTATCAGATCTGTTTCCTCCTGTTAAGATCAGATCTTCAGTCCCGATTCTGAAGAGGGAAGCAGTTTGTTCTGCTTTCTACTTCTTGACATTTGAGATAATATCTATGCTGATGATGCTGTGAAGTGCTTGTGTATGTGTGTTAAACCACTCTCTGCAGCTCAGCAACACCCTGCGTCTCTCTGGAATTACTGTGGAAATGTTAGTGAACAAATTATGAAAGAAATAATAATAAATAAATAAATACAAAAAAAAATATATATATATACATACATTAAAAAGCAAGTTTTAGATGTTTCTAGGTCTCTGTCAGAAGGGGCACCCAGACGGATTAAAATGGCTGTGAACGTGTCACACGTGGGGTTCAGGTGTTCCCGGATCTGGGCCGCAGCCTGGGGTGCTCGGGTACCACCGCAACTTGGGTTTACATCCGTCTCACCACTGCTCTTTTGAGAAAACCTCTCACTGCGCCCTCCGTGTACTGCAGTTAGCCCGTCTGCTCTGCAAGACGACGCCGATGCACGTCTGAGAGGCCGCCGTTGGTGTTGAGCAGCGGCCTGACCGGGTCCTTTGGTTTGTTTCAGAACAAGGAGGAGGTGATGGCGGTGAGGTTGCGAGAGGCTGACAACTTGGCTGCCATGGCGGAGCTACAGCAACAGATCTCCGAGCTGGAGATCCAGGTAAGGACCACGTGGGGCCTCCCAGGCCACGTTGGCCCGGCCCAGGATGTGTGGTAGACCTCCAACACCTGGACGGGGCCTGAATGATCTGGGGGCCGAGCGTTCAGAGATTTAAGAATCTGTACAATTCAGAGACGTATTATACAGTCGCCTCGAATTGTAAGCGCCCTTGATATAGATGCTACAGGACGCCACGTGTCTTTGACTAAAGCACTGAGGAACTGCGTTTGGTGGACAGAGAAGACTAAGGGCCACATTCGAACTTGTACTGAACATGACGCATTTGGTCACAGGACTCAAATCTACAATGACATGCCATATTCATGCTTCTAGGCCATATTGAATGTTTGCCAGACTAGAAAAAAAAGCTTTCACAGATATTGGGCAATTAGGCCTGGCTTGTAGTCAGGCACCTGACTTTCATTTCATCACAATAGTGTTTGATTGGGTTCAGGTCTGGGCTCTGCGCAGGTTTGTCCAGTTCTGCAACACTGATCTCTATGGACCACTTTTTGTGCATTGGGGCATTGTCATGCTGAAACAGCAAAGTGCCTTCCCCAAACTGGAAGCCGAATTTTCTCGAATGTCATGTTATGCTGTAGTGTTAATGTTTCTCTTCACAGGAAGAGGCCTAGCCCGAACCACGAAAAACAGCCCCAGACCATTGTTACTTATCCACCAAACCTTGCAGATTGCCCAATGCATTCAGACACATCGTGTTCTACTGCTGTTCTTTAAAACACAGATTCTTCCATCGGAATGCCAGATGGTGAAGCGTGATTGGACACTAAAATGTTTTTCCGCTGTTATCGAATCCCTTGGCAGAAGCTTAGCATTATGCCAACCGAACACTTGGCATGCGTGTGTTATCTTAAGCTTGTGTGTGGTTTCTTATCCAAGGAAACCCACTCCATGCTCCTGACAAATAGTTATTGGGCTCATCCGGAGGCAGTTTGAAACTCGAAAAGTAGTGTGTACTGAAACCAAGGACAGCATTTGCTCCTTGTGGCCCCGTTCGATTAGCATGTATGGCCTACCCCTTCGGCGGAGCTGTTGTTACTCCTAGGCGGTTGTCAGCACTGTCAGCAATGGTGTGGCTGAAATATACCAAGTACCAGTAAACCTTGTTTAGCCCAAAAGTGGATGAGTGGATCTTTCTGCAGGAAATGCATTTGACCACAAATTCTTCTGCAAAGGGCATCTTAGTTTCCGCACTTGAATCTCATTAAAAACTGGTTTGAATTAAAAGGGGCAGTCAGTATGTGAAGAGGGTAGTATATAACTGCAAACTGATGGACTTCACTGATCTGGAAAAATTCTGTATGAAGGAATGTTCTAATAATCAATCGTGTTCTCCAATGTGAAAAGATGTAAGTAAAAATCTCAGTGCCATTATCTTTGAAATTAAATGGCATATAAAAGTACTAACAAACAAGGGTGACATTTGTTTATACTGTTTTTGAAAATAAATGTATATTTTGAGAATTGTTTCATTCTGGTTAAATCCAGGGACTCAAAATCCCATATATTAAAGTACATTTTGTAATATTTTTGACCTCTATGTATGAAGCATATTTTTGCTCATTTCATCAAGAGTGAGTTTGTCAATAATTCATAATACATTTTCAGGCATTAAGAAAATTACGCCTAAGGGTTAATGCATTGCAGCAGCTCAACAGATTTTATGCCAGTAGAAAATAACCCTTGCATTTCCTGTGCTAGTGATTTGTCACAGATTATTGAGTCCTCAGTGTGCATCTCTTCATATCATGTTGTGGTTCCTTATCTAGTGTTCTGAGGTTTGGTTTTGGGGTCGTTTGGGTGAAACTACACCCAATAGAGAGCATTGGTTTAACTCTTCAGGTGTTGTGTTTTGGTTCTCTTTCCAGTTATAGTACATGTCATAGGAGAAGTAATGGGGAGATGGGCCATTTCTTTCCATCAGCTCTGAGTCTGAAGAAACATGTTAATGTAGAAGCTTTGATGTCTCAGCCATTTGAGTCAACACGTTGGTGTTGCTGCTATAAGTGAAATAAGTGCCAGACGATCTGTCTGTTTTCTTCACAACATCAGCCCACACGCTGTCAACCTCTAATATACCTAGCTACTCTAATTGGGCCTAACACAGGGCTATCACCTCATAGATATGCAAACCTTTATTTGATTTGGTTTATTTATACACCTTTTTAATGAATATCAATAGCCTTTTTAAACTACCATTACAATCCCACGCACATGCACATTAACTAGCTTCCCACGCGTACACTAATGGCCCCTTCACCACACACATGAAATGAAACCATCATTCGCTTGCTGATAACTTCCAGTCCAAACAGACGGTTGCTTTTAAATCGGTTTTCTTTTTTTTTTTTATTGCATCAGAAGCTAATTTCTCAAAATGCATGAATTTCCCCTTAATGGCCGTCTTCTATAACCACTAGTGCGAGTCAGAGCCCATGCCATGTGGTGCCAGCGGTGAGCACTTGGTCTGTGGTTTGGCTACCTACCTGCTTGAGGTTGTGGGTACATGCTGTAGTTTACTTTAGCTGACAGTCTGTCGATTTGTAATGGTGGTTGGACACAGAGAAAGACTGCAAGAAAGCAGTGGCTGATAAATTGACGGTAACCCCTCAAAGCGTGCCTCATCTACCTAATAACCCCTCAAAGCATGCCTCATCTGCCTAATAACCCCTCAAAGCGTGCCTCATCTGCCTAATAACCCCTCAAAGCATGCCTCATCTGCCTAGTAACCCCTCAAAGCGTGTCTCATCTGCCTAATAACCCCTCAAAGCGTGCCTCATCTGCCTAATAACCCCTCAAAGCATGCCTCATCTGCCTAATAACCCCTCAAAGCATGCCTCATCTGCCTAATAACCCCTCAAAGCATGCCTCATCTGCCTAATAACCCCTCAAAGCGTGTCTCATCTGCCTAGTAACCCCTCAAAGCATGCCTCATCTGCCTAATAACCCCTCAAAGCGTGCCTCATCTGCCTAGTAACCCCTCAAAGCGTGCCTCATCTGCCTAGTTGAAAGGCTTGATTTATAGCAGGCCTTTACTACTGCTGCCCGCTGTAGGAAAGTGTCAAACGATGTGCTGCTGAGAAAAACACCCCAACCTTTTGCGTTTGTTGTAATAAGAAACTCACGATGCAGTGAAAAGTTGTTTATCGAGGACGTCATTGATAAAGCGTTAATCTGAAGCAAGCTTTACGGCCATAATAAGTCAGTATAAAAGTAGCAGCATGCATGATCTATGGTGATACCACAACCCCGCTATCTGCTTGTCAAGGCAACAAACCACTTCCTATTGGGAGGCGAAGACACACTGACAACTAGAACAGAGGTGACCTGTTGGGGCCAGTCTATGATTGGTTCTGACTGGATGATGGGTACGAAGGTTTAGTTGGGGGGGCTTCAAAATGGTTCTTGCAACTTTTTTTCAGACTGCTCTCTCTAACTGCAGTTTTATCTCTAAAGACATTGTGGCTTCTACCAAAACATGAACCATCATCTCCTTTGTCATCATTGCTCTTGTGTGAGGAAACGGCTCTAAAATTCACATTTCCTGTGTTTTAGTTCCTATTTTTGGTGTTTTGTTTTCTATATAGAGTTCGATGTAGTACAACTAGATTGCAGAAAGCATTATACTGAACACGAAAGTGTACTTGGCTGACGCTAAATGTAAAAAAGCGACTTTAGTTGTTTGAGAAATACACTTGGCCAGTCATTGATAAATCACTTAATTTATTCTGTTTTACAACACAGGGCGGTATCGATGAAATATTTCACCGCAGTAAGCGAGATTAGATTGATTAGAGAAGACCGTAAGATATGCTATAGCTCGGTTAGTGGTCTTTTTCTGTTTCGGTGAAAAACCACTCACGTTTCTTTTAACCAGGAATGTATGCTTTTAGTCAGCAAAGATGAGTCAAAAAATTAGTTAAAGTTAAGCCCCCCCCCCCCAACCCCAAACTGAGTTCCAAAGAAGGGGACTTTCATTTAGACATGGTTCTGGTTCTGAAAGCGGGAACACGAACAGCTGCAAAATATGTTGGCTGACATTTAGGGGTAATACAAACAACCTTCTCCGTCACTTCAAGGTGAAACGTGCAGGAGTATTTGGAAAGTTATAGATTGCTTTCAGACACTAGAGTCTCGAATGGTAGTGTCTGTCAAAGCCACAACACAGACATCACTTTTTGACTCAACGACAAAAAGCTGTGCCGACAATGATTTTTTTTTTTTAACTTTATTTGTATCTATATGTAATTTCAAGAATTATAAGGAAATTTGCATTGTTCTTTAAGTGGCGTTATATTTGTAATACTAAATTATTTTTAGCTTATTAAGACTTTTATCTTATTAATTGTTTGTTTTATTGTGTTTTGTATTTCTGACATTTGGCCTAATTCACAGGATATTAAAGAATCTAGCACAGTACAAACTCAATAGTCAACACCTAGAAGTAAATAGTTCAGATTATTTTCCTGTTCTCCTCCTTAAATAGTTTTTACTGCAATTAATAAAACAAATTAATAATCCGTAGATCATACTGCTACCGTACAGAAATATGTGCAATATGATTTGTAGGCCGTATCGCCCAGCCCTATATGTGCCATCTAGAACTACTCCATCATATGAACCAGGATTGGTTGTAGTTGGAACATAAGCCTGAAAACAAGATGGATGTGTGTCAGGTCCTTTAGGTCAGGTGGTAGAGAGCAGGGATAATATAGGGGGTTGGTATGTCGCCTAAAGAACGGCGTCTACTAAATAGCATTAATTATTATACAATATAAGGGAAGACTAGGGGTGTAGAGCGTCCAGGAAATGGCACCCCATTACTTAAAAGACGTTTGACATGCCTGGCCACAGCCCCTAACCCACTGGCCACAACTTGGCACCTGTTGATTCACACAGCTGAGTACCAGGAAGCCTTGCTAACTGCCTCTCCCTTATCGCTAGCTGACTCTCTTGGGAGGGTGAACCTCAAGAAAAACACAGATTCCAAGAAGAATAGCTAGTTGTTTGGATCTCACTCGGCCAGCTTGGCAGTGGTTTATTCTTCTCTTTTTTTTATTGCCCATGTCTATACAAAACATTGCCCCCCCCCAAAACATCTCAAGCCAGACCTGACCACAGGAATTGAGAGCACGGTATATATTTTGAGGTGTTAGAGCAGACAGAGATGGATATCTCAATTCACTACCTCACCAACCCCACCCCTTGGTTTGACATCTTCCCCTTCTTTTTTTACCCTCCCGGTTGCTCCCTGGTTGTGGTTAACTTAAACCCCCCGTCTCACCCTCCCTCCTGCCTAGACATTCTCCCATTCTTTGGACAGGAGTACCTTGAGGTTTGCCCTATGGGTTATGTTTGTTTGTCTCCAATGGCTGCAGCTGTCTGCACTTGGTAAACAGCACGTGTATCGTGTCTGACTGTTAACGTACAATAGCTACCAGCCCCAATCCCCAGGGCCAAAAGAGGAAAACAACACTAACGATGACCAACTCTCTCTGTCTGCGATGATTGCAACCACCAGCCCCCTTTTCACCTATACTATAGCTCCTCCAAGGAAGTCACTGTTTCAACTAAACGATGATGTATTAAGGGAAAGTATCCCCTTTAAATGCAGTATCCAAGTCTGATTTGAAGTGATAATGTATTTTTTTTATTATTTTTTATGGATGTACACTGGTCATAAACAATGTAGGGAACACAATCATCACAGTATGAAACCAAGTCAGTTAAACTTCATGGATATCGATTTGTCCAGTTAGGAAGCAATAGCGATTGTTAATCAATATCACCTGTTGTGGTGCAAATAATAGTGGCAACAGGTGCATTGGAGAGGCAACAGTAAGACAACCCCCCAAAAGGGAATGGTTTTGCAGGTGGTGGCCACAGACAGTTGCTGATTTTTCTCTAGTTTTGTGTTTTGCAATTGTCATTGTAACTGCTGGTAGCATGAGGCGGTACCTGCAGCTTATTCAGGTTGCACAAGCAGTCCAGCTCTTCTAGGATGCGTGGAGGAGATACCAGGAGACGGCTACAGCTACACAAGGAGAACTGGACAGGGCCATAGATGCTCTTTTGCGTGTGAAGGAACAGGATGGGCCACTGCCAGAACCGCACAAAATGACCTCCAGCGGGCTACTGGTGTGCCTGGTTCTGACCACACTGACAGACTCACTCCACAAGGTTGGCATGAGGACCCACCTCGAGGACTGAGTTTCTGTCAGGTCTACTCTTGTAGGATTTGTGCTCACAGCTTAGCATTCTCCAGAGAACATGAGTCAGAGATGCCGTGGTGAATGTTTCGCTGCCTGCTACATCATCCAGCATGACCATTATGGCGGTTGATTCTGTGATGGTCTGAGGAGGCATATTCTTGGACAGGCTTTCGTGTGCAAGCCAGCAATACCCTGAACCACTGTTTGGTACCGTCATGAAAACCTCAGACCCATCGTCAGATGTTATGCTGGTGCAGTGGGCCCTGGGTATCTCCTGGTGCAGGACAATGCCTGGCCTCATGCGGCCAGAGTGTGTTGACAGTTCCTGGTTGATGAAGCCATTGATGCCTTGCACACTACTGAGTCACATTGAGTTGCTGTGATGATATTCACACAAGTTGGAACAGCCTGTGATTTCAATTGTTCACATTGATTTTTGGAATGAATGAATCTGGCCCTCAATCGGTTGGTGATTTTGGTTTCCGATGAGAGTTGTTACGTAATTTTGTTCTCAACAAATGACACAATATACTATAAAGATTTTGATATTTAATATATTTACTTCATCGAGATCCAATGTGTGATTTGAGTCTTTTAATTTGTTTGAGCAGTGTATATTAACAATTTGGGGTAATACTTGATTTATCTTGAGGGAAGTATAATAACTTGATTTATTTTGAGGGAGGTATAATAACTTGATTTATTTTGAGGGAGGTATAATAACTTGATTTATTTTGAGGGAAGTATAATAACTTGATTATTTGGGGGGAGGTATAATAACAATTTAATGTTGGGGAGGTATAATAACAATTTAATGTTGGGGAGGTATAATAACAATTTAATGTTGGGGAGGTATAATAACAATTTAATGTTGGGGAGGTATAATAACAATTTAATGTTGGGGAGGTATAATAACAATTTAATGTTGGGGAGGTATAATAACAATTTAATGTTGGGGAGGTAT
>JACXGK010001701.1:0-65065 GCA_016801125.1 Novumbra hubbsi
GAAAGTGCCCAAGAAGTGTTGTGTGAACTCATCTTGATGACCGGCTGCCCTGCGCAGGCCTCTCAAAACCGCTAATGGATCTAGTCCAGGATTTCTATGTTCCACTTGTTCCACCACCCTGATGAAACCATCCATATGCTGGGATAATGACACTGGAATCAGAATACACACTTGTTTACATATTACCTACGTTACAATACGTTCAGTTATTATGTTCACCAACAGGCTAATCCTCTAACAGGAGTGCCTATTGGATTTTATTCTTTTTACTCTTAAGGAGTTGCAATGCATTTCCTAGCTGACTTTCACACTCTCCCTTTTAGAGTTTATCTAGACACAACCTTTTGATTAAATTAAGTGGACAAAAAAATATGTACAGATTTTGTTACCTTCTGCATCAGAGTGACCACCGACCAAGACCATGAGAAAGGCCAGACACCAAGTCCGATGTTCTTCCATCTGTAAACCCTTTTCTGTGACCAACACCCTGTGCTCCTGGTGTGTATTGTCAACTGCCTCGGCATCTGTGACTTGTTAATAGGGCGGCTCTAATGTTTTTGAATTATGTAATCACTGTACAAACACACAAGGTACTGATTACTATGACCTATTTGTTATGCAAAACTATACAGCTCTTACGTAAGACTGGATGTGTGTCTAGAAACTTTGTCTCATTTCATTTTGACTATCACATTATGCTTAAACAATGCAGCTTGCCGTCCGAGATTTAAATACTCAATACATATCTTGTATGTATCCATTTCTGTAACAATACAATCGCAATCAACACGTTTTCTCTGAACTGCAGTTAAGGTATGACGCTTGTTTGGAATTAAATCTGCCCTTTCCAAAGGCAATGTTAGGTGTGCAACAGGTTCCACAGCTTTTGGGCTTTGTAGTCTTTCAGATTTGATTGACATGTATTTTGCCATTACATTTCTTTAAAAAATGAGGGGAATAATTAAATCAAAATCTTTACTGTACATCGTGTCATTTGTTGAGAACAGAATTATGTAACAACTGTCTATGGAAACCAAGTAAACAATTCCAGGCTGTTCCAACTTGTGTGAATTTCAACACGGCAACTCATAATGTGACTCAGTAGTGTGTATGGCCCCCACGTGCCTGTATGTATTTCCTACAACGTCTGGGCTCCTGATGAGCCTGCAGATGGTGTCCTGGGGGATCTCCTCCTAGACCTGGATCAGGGCATCAGTGAGCTTCAGGACATACTGTGGCCATACTTGGCAGTGACGAATGCACTGATACATAACATCCCAGAGGTTCTCAACTGGAGGAATGTGAGGGTCAGTCAATGGCATCAATGCACCAGGAGAAACCCAGGGCCCACTGCACCAGGAGAAACCCAGGGCCCACTGCACCAGGAGAAACCCAGGGCCCACTGCACCAGCATAAGGTCTGATGATGGGTCTGAGTGTGCCTAACAGCAGTCAGGGTCCCTTTGGCTAGAAGGTCTGTGTGACTCTCCAAGAATATGCCTCCCCAGAATATCACTGACCCACCGCCAAACAATGCATCCATTTTAATAATTTGAATGAACCAGGTAGAGCCAACGAATGCACTAGATTAAATTCATAATTTTAAAACAACTAATAATCGTTTCTCGATTGGAAATAATTAACCAGGATTTGAACCGGGTGTAGTTCCATAGGAAAGTTTTCAATATTAAATAAAACCCGTGGTTCAGTACTGAAAGAGTTACTCTAAAAGTTGACAGCATGTTTACTACCAATTACGTTAACTTGCAACAACTCATTTGAAGTTGTTGGTAATTAACTTCAACTAACTTCAAAACCTGATACAGTCTGTGACGTAACTTCTACACAGATTTTGTTCCATTACAGGTAATCTTCAAAATTGTTTGCATTTACTGACATTTACGTTTATGCTTGTATTTATGTTAGTGGTATAATAAGAAATCGTACATAATGTCTTCACAACCAAAGTAATTTTGTAATTGCGCACATACTAGGGAATATACTAGACACGTGACCAAAATAGGAAGTCGCCGATGTCTTTGCAGCTCCAAGCGAAGAATAGGGGTTTGTAGGTCCTTTGACGCTTAATTAACGAAGTAAATAATCTTTCTGATTTAAAATGTCTATTATTCAGCATTCAACACCGCTAGGAACTGCATTTTGTCCTTGTCCTCGAGTGTTGTTTCCAGCAAGCGGCTTAACAACAATGTTAACAAGGCCTAACTTATAGTGTAGCTAGCATACAATATATTTCTTGCCGCTGCAGCTAGAATAGTCTTTGTTCCATCTCCACTGACGTACGTTTAGTTTATATGATACGTTTTAGTTTATATGTTTGCTTGTGTCGTATAGATTATTACATTAAAATGATTACTATGTGAAGGATCCTATATGGGGTACTGTACTACGCAGATAATGTAAAGCAGCTTCCTTCGCAACTAGGAATTGTTTCCTTATCAGATATTCACCTGTCGTTACCCTTAGTTGCGTATCGTTACACAGTCTGAAACATAAACCTTTCCTCTCAGCCCAAAAACTTCCTTTTGAGAATTCAAATATTTGTCATTGTTGTCAGACTACCTGGGCAAAAAAAAAATGTTTTGACACATTAAAGCTGTGGCTTTGGTTAAGTAGATGCCATAGAAATGATACAAATGTCATGTGTCATGAAACTTGCATTTGCTTTTCTTTGGCTTTGTTTTCATCCCAGCCAATGTAGCGATGCGCATCTAATGGTGTGGAAAGGTTGAGAATGTTTGTGGTAAGGAATGACATTAGGGTTAGTAGATGGTTCAAATTTTACAGATTGTCAGTAGATAATCTATAGAGCAGATGTGTGATACCGGTTTGGCCGAGTGTCTGCGGGTTTTTGCTCTCAGCTTGTGCTTGATCTTTTATGAGGTCACTAAATAGTTAAGATCTTCCTTCACCTGGTTCTATTTTGGGCACCAATTGAAAGGAAAAACCTGCACTCAACCCTCGGTGGAACGGGTTTAACGCCCCTGCTATGGAGCACCTACAGTCACCCCCTGGGACTCTCAAAATAGCGTTAAACAAGTCTTTAGTTTCTAAGCTCAGTAAAACACAACCGTAGAACTATCCAGTTTGTCAATAACAATGCAGTTTAGGCTTACAGGTTTTTTACATTATATTGTTCCTGTTGAGACTGAATTTGTTGGTCAATATTTTTCAGCAAATTGGAAGGTACAAGGATTTACCTGAAGTTGCCCAACTGAAACTGTTTTGTAAGTAAAATGATTTGTTTAGCAGCGTGAATACACCTCCGTCCTGCTTAAGGTGTTGCTTAAATAGTCAAATTACATATCCACAAGTAGGGTAGCCTAGTTTCATATTGCCTGCACAATATGCTTTATAAAATCATATTAAATATTTTGTCTTTATGTATGGTATATGTGTCCCAGTAATGTATATTATAAACAAACGGGTGATGGTAAAGTCTGCTATAGCGGCATTAACATTACTTTCAATAAAGAACATAGCTGTGCTTTTTTAAATGGCATTGCTGCACTGAAATTCATGTAATTTCAACTGTGACTCCTGAAGTCATGACCTCCTAATGCAGCCTCAGATTAACTTGCGATGAGATAACAAAATCAAAGATGTACTGCTTTTCTATAGGTACAGGCAAATAGTGATAGATTGCTGTTGTACTATTATTCTTAACTCAGTGCTTATGTTTTTTCATAGCCGTGCAAATTGTTTGGTGGGAATTACCTGCTGTAAAATAGAACTCATCTGAGCATCTTCACTGCTAAAATTATCTCTATCATAGCCTACCAAAGTTAATTTTTCCTAAAAGTTTTTCAAGGATATTCTCCAATGATCTAATGACGTAAAAGGCAACTCTTAAATGGTTGAGAATTGCCATATTATCAATTGAGGCAGATTTTCCACTATAGACTATTACACTGGTATTTACAAATCCCATGCTTTCAGAAAATGGACACTCGGTTCACAAGAGGAAAATCCAATATCCTGGAACGACCTTTAACCCGTCCCAAGACTGAGGTCAGCGTGAGTGCCTTTGCCCTGCTCTTCTCTGAGATGGTTCAGTACTGCCAGAGCCGTGTGTACTCTGTGTCCGAGCTGCAGCAGCGCTTGTCAGACATGGGTCAGGGCGTTGGTGCCAGCATGCTGGACGTTCTGGTGCTCAGAGAGAAGAATGGGAAGAGGGAGACGAAGGTTCTGAACATACTACTATTTGTTAAGGTATGTAGTGGAAGTAGTTAATAAGGCTTTAGGTAAAAGAACAGGTTTTAAATTAAATTGAGAATGACACAAATATTGGTTTGCATAAAGTTTGCTGCTGCAGTGTTTTTAGCACTGCCCGAGCCCTACAAAATGGCCTCCAGAGAGTTTCTGGTTTGCATGTTTCTGGCCAAACTGTCAGAAACCTACTCCCGACGTCCTCTAGCGGGACCTGTGATCACAACCTAGCACCATGCAACTCGATTGGCAGACAATTGTCAGGTCGGCCACTGGTGCCCCGTTCTCTTCACAGATGAGCAGGTTCACACTGAGCACATACGATTATCATGAAAGAGGAGACGCTGTGGTGAACGTTATGCTGCCTGCTACGTCATCCAGCATGATCAGTTGGGCGGTGGGTCAGTGATGGTCTGGAGAGGCCTATCCTTGGTCACACAGACCTCCATGTGCAGGCCAACGGTCCCCTTAGGTTAGATGAAATCCTCAAGCTGGTGCAGTGGGTCCTGGGTTCCTCCTGGTGCAGGACAGTGCCTGGCCTCACACCTCATTTGGAGAAACACATACAATTAAGAACAAATATTGTAAACCACTATGAAAGACTGAAGCAATATGCTTTGACAGACTGACTTCAATTTCTGTGGTAAATCAAAAATAATACAAAAAAAAAAGATTTAAAAAATGTACCGTAATTTATTTTGGTCTTTTGCTGCTTTTCGTTATTTTGGCTGACCAAGTGATTCCATACCAGGGCTCTGATTAATATCTTGAATGTTCATTCAGCCGACTACAGCTCTTAAATAAAGTAGGTCTAAAATGTTGGTGCCAGTATGCTGGGTCTCATAAGACGTGAATTGCCTCTTAGACCACACAGGATAATATCATTGTTACTTTTTTTGTGTAATGGTTAACCTGTTTATTTCCTAACACTTTTCACAGTAGCGCTTTCTATTATAGGTGTCAGTGTGGAAAGCCTTGTTCGGTAAGGAGGCAGACAAGCTAGAACAGGCCAACGATGATGACAAGACCTACTACATCATAGAAAAGGAGCCTCTGATCAACGCTTACATCTCTGTACCCAAGGAGAATAGCACACTGAATTGTGCCGCGTTCACCGCTGGCATAGTGGAGGCCATTCTCACACACAGTGGCTTTCCTGCCAAGGTCACGGCCCACTGGCACAAGGGCACCACGCTCATGATCAAGTTTGATGAGGCTGTGATAGCCAGAGACAAGGCCCTGGACGGCAGATAGGGGGCCCGGGAGAGTGAGGCCGTGCACCCCATGGACAAGGACATGAAGATAATGTTCAACATTATCACCTTCAGGTCACTGTGGCTACGTTTACTCAAGCAGTCCTGTTCACACTTTTCCTCATACTATTTTGTTCTTTGACCAGTCACATTTTGTTGTTTTGGGTGAAAAACCAACAAATTAGTGAGGGGAGGCGGGGGGGGGGCTGAACAAAATGTAAGCACTGGCCATATGCTGTAGTTAGGTAACGGATCTGTCGTTTGTGATGTGGACTGTCTGATTTAGTGGTCTGTAGACTTTAGTGGTCTGTAGGACAGAATTATTCTTTAAATGGCATGAGGAGAGAGACTAATATGTGAATTAGATTTCTAATCATTATGTCAAGTTCTGAGCAAGTATATTTAAAAATGGCAGCAGATTTGTCTTCATTTGATCTTTTTTATAATTTTAATCTAAAGAGCAAATAAAAGACAGATCCACAGCTTTTATTTATTTGGGACAAGAAAGGGTCTTTTTTTTTTTTTTTTTACAGAATGTAATCATTCTAACCACCTAGTTTTAAATCTGATCTAAATCTGATTCTTGGGCTTGAGGCTTGTTTCTGAACTGTCAGATGTATTTGCCCTTTTGCATTTTAGCTAGTCTGACTGCTTGGTAGCTTCATGGTTTAGTTTCGCACTACCAAACACTTGGCTGATAAATTTGTTAACAACTTAGTGAGTGTGCTTTCAAAACGAACAGCTAGCTATCCATTATGATGCTAAACATTCAGAGTGACTGGGAATTATTCATGGGGGGCATTGTTGTCACATGTTGCTGGACTCACTCAGAAAGGACCAGTATATTGAAGATGTCTACTGTATTTGCTGCTACCATTGTATTCTCTTAAATACAATACTATATGCTGTCAGCATACATGTGAAGGATATCTGTGTTCATACATAGAAAGCATTGTGTTAGCAATAATTTCCTAATTTTGAATTTTGTAAGTGTGGATACATTCCTGACCTTTACAATCCTAGTTTACATGGTCATGTCATATGTTAATTGTTTTCAAATGTGCGTTGGTTTGCCTGTTAATGTTTGTCTAAGAATCGATATTAAAAGAGGTTCCTAAGAACAGGGGATCTTGAGTGGATAAGTTATTAATGCAATGATGGGGCTGATAAGAGCTTAATAGCAATGGTTCTACCACAAATTACATATTTTGAGAAACCATTAACCATTATCAGGGCGCACATTTATAGGTAATTTAAGTAATTTGTTTTTGAAGAAGAAATTCAGAAAGCTGACAGCACTTTCATCAGACATTCACTTTTTCCATGACATGTCACATGGTGATTGCCACGTGACCATCGGAATCTGCGGGTTTGTTATTGTCGGCCAGGCGCAATCAAGATCGGTTTTTTACATTTCCTTAATATTTAGCTTTCAGACACTCTATTAACATCGCCTATGATAATCTTTTGAATGCATTCATGTCCTATGTATCGCCATGGCATCATCGAACTGCAGCAGCATCCAAGACGGTAGGTTTTGTGTATTTTAATTTATCCTAAGTCTAATTCTTGTTGTAGGTGTAGTTTTAGATTTCCATAAAGATAATATATTTCCTATAATCAAATAAGCACGTAAATATTTAGGTCTTCTATAGCATAACATATTCTATTGTCGCATACTTGGTTTTTGCCTTTTGACCCATAATTGTGCAGAATAGGTAGGGTTGGGTTGTGGAATATAGACAGGAATTCGCGATTAGCGAGACAACTAGATTTGGAATATATATACTGGTCAATATCAAAAGTGCCCCCAAATCTGTTTTCATGTAGTGACCGTATATTTTAATGGATGTGTCGTTACTGAGTGGGGCATTAAAGCTGCATCCTCTGATTCCGAATGCTTTGAAGCGTGGCTCTAAATAGAGCGGTATTTCTAATGTTTGAGTCTGTACTTCATAATACAAACGCAGCTAACCATTTTTCTTCAATCAGCTAATGGATAAACTTTTTTTTCAATGTGAACCAGTATTAATATAGGAACTGTTCTTAATTCAGTATCTGAGACAGTTTAGTCTGTTCTACAACATTAGGTTTGGTGCTTTGGTGCAGAAGATATGACAAGACAGGTGGTGACCGTGTTTAGGAGACGATTGGTTGGTTAAATATGCCGAGCAGGCCAATGGCTATTGCACCGGTAATGTCTCACCACTTCCTTACTGGTTATTCCACCAGACCTTTCCTCCATACCTCCAAATGAGGTGTGACAATGAACATTTTCCATGTATTACTAGGCACGACTTGTCTATAACCTGTTTGTCATTGACTGTCTCTCTCAGAGAAAGATGGGCTGTTCTCACCTGTGAGTAGCTATGGCTCCCATGACCTCCTCGGTGGTGGGACTCCCCGGCTCTCAGGCCTGGTTGGCTCAGAGCTCCAGCAGCAGCAGGAGGAAGAGGAGGCACTGCGGAGGAAGCTCAAGTACTTTTTCATGAGCCCCTGTGACAAATACCACGCCAAGGGCCGTAAGCCCTTTAAACTGGGCCTGCAGCTGCTCAAGATCATTATCGTCACTGTGCAGGTGAGTTCTAGGGGAGGTTATTCAGGGTGGGGTTTTTCAGTCGATTTTCACTCGTGTGTTTTTTGAACTTTAATGGCACGTTTCTTCCTTCACTAGTTGGTCATGTTTGGCTTGAGCAATCAGATGGTGGTGACATTCAAGGAGGAGAACACAGCGGCCTTCAAACACCTTTTCCTCAAAGACTACCAGGATTCCTCAATGGCCATTTACAGACAAAGCGATCTGTACAGCCATATTTATTATGCCATTGATCAGGTACTTGTACCTCAGTACAAAATAACAATACTTGGCTTTTCTACCTTACAACTTGGTCCTTTATGTAATGCATTGTTGTGTTTTGTGTTAGTCAGGAATCTGTTGCCTGATGGTTACCTGTTACTAGTGTCCTTTTTTTTCCCCTCAGTTCCTGGCTCTGCCACAGACGTCGCTGGGCCGGTATGCATATGTACGGGGTGAGGGCGCCAATGGGAGTGCTCTCTCTCTGTGCCAGCGGTACTACAAGAGGGGCACCATCGACCCTGTCAATGACACTTATGACATCGACCCCCAAGTCATCACCGGTACCCAGGCCGCATTCTACCTCACCTGTGTCTGTTTCAATAAATCCTCTCCTTCCTGTTATATCGCATGTAAACCTTGGCGTCCTTTTTCCAATTTGGTCGGTCACTCGATGTGACAGAAATGTTTGACTACCAAACACCTCGCGCAGCGACAAGGGTGAGCACCCGAGCCCAGTGCACCAAGCAGGGAGCGAGAGGAGTGGCCAGTTGTTCCAGAAGTCCCACAGGGCCCTCCTCCCGGAGCTCCGTGTGCTTGTCGTGCCCAACTGAGGTCAGCTATCGGACTCAGACGACAGTTGGTGTCGAAGCACAGTTTTTGTACAAGCGAGGTTTTTCTGTGTCACATTTTATGTTCAGTGGATTTAAGCTCAATAAAGGTTTCCCATATATGTAGAAAAGCCATGGAGAAACAGCCAAACTTGCCACAAGCAGCTTGAGCCCAAACGTGGAATTTAGTCATGGTTTAAGATGAGTTGTGAACCTTTTGGGTCTGTGGACCTTGGTATAATTTTGTTTTGTACTGCCTTCTGCCTTTAGAGCTGGTGCCCTTTTCAGTCCTGTTCATTTATGGACAGGAATCTTTCCCTTGCAAGGTGTGGGACAACCGTTATTTGCCCTGAACCGTTGTGCGTTGGGCCCTGAGCCCGTTAGCCCGTTAGCCCGATACCTTCTCCCTTTCTCAGGGAACACAGACATTCACTTACGCTGCATGATTTCTCCACTGCTAGTTCTCTTTGGTTCATGAGGAAGTGACTATGAGAGTGAGTCAGAGCTCCTCTTAATGATCTTGGACACATAAGTGCTATTTCCAGAAACATAAGCATTACATTTTTGTATAGAGCTGGCCAAAAAGGAAACATTCAGTTAGTGCTAATGTATTTTAAAATATAGTTAATTAGCACAAAGTATGTATGGTGTGGTTTGGTAATGGACCATTGTGTTAAATGTTATTCAAAGTGGTTTCATGGTTGGGAACCAAACTGAAATAATGTGGCAGTGTAGTTAAAAAACTATATATATTTTTTAAGCTATAATGTCAAAATAAAGTTGTTAAATACTGATAATTATCATTAAAAAGTACAATCTGATCTGATAGACCAGTCATGTTTATCTGGGTATGAGGTTGGCCTCCTAAGCATCATGTAAGCCAATCAGGGCTGTATGTAAATATCTTTAAATGTGTAAATGACACTCGATCTACTGAGCATTTCAAGGAAATAAGCAATGAAACTATATGAAATACCTTCATTAAATAAACACAAATTACAAAGGCTGCATATTATCCTTTATCAACATTTCTGTCTTGATTGAAAATAAATTGAGTGTTTAATGTCCATCGTGTTTGGAAAAGAATGTGACTGAATGTTTTCTAAATATATTTGTTTGGAAACTAAAATGAGCTGGATTTTAGTTTTTGTTCCTCTCTTAACTTCCCTAATTATTCAGTCTTTCTGCTTCTTTCAGATTGCATTGGTGTGGACCCTCTACCAGACCCTCCATCACCTGATTACAGGGACTACAAGAACTTCACTCTCCAGTTCTACAAGTGAGATAAACACCCACCCCCACACACCTGCACACACTCCCCCACACACCTGCACACACACACCCACACACCTGCACACACACACCCCCACACACACATCCCCACACACCTGCACACACACCCCCACACACCTGCACACACACACCCCCACACACCTGCACACACACCCACACAAATAATGTTTGTAAAAGCCCTTTGTGACTGACAACTGCTGATGTAAAAAGGGCTTTATAAAATAAATGAATGATTTGATGTTGAATTCCATTCGTCAATGACACTCCTTCCTTTCTGCTAATGTATTGCTAATGCTTGTTTAGTTCACAAGTCTCGCATAAAACCGTCTTGTGAATACTTCTTTCCACCATCTTCCTCCAGGCTGATCAACATAACAATACAGTTCCAGCTTAAAGCCATAAACATCCAGACCATCATAAACAACGAGATCCCTGACTGCTACACCTTTGCTATCACGGTGAGACCGGTTTCCTCTCGACCCAGCCCCATACATTTTCCTGTGTATTCGCTGTCACGACGCCGGGTGTCATGCTAAGTTTACCACGTGGCTTTCCTGCCCTCAGATCGCCCTGGATAACAAGGCTAGCAGTGGCAGAGTGAAGATCAGCCTGGTCAACCATGCCTCCATCAAGGAGTGCAAGGACTCCAACGTGTGGGGACACGGTGAGAGAGGGAGGAAGGGAAGGTGGGCGTGGCCCTTTTTTTGGGGGGGGTAAAGTTTGTTCCTTTGGGTTTGCCTGACCTTCCTCGCACACTCCCTGATTCAGCACACCTCTTCCTCCCACAGCGGAGAACTATTTAAGGGAGGCGTTTGACGTGCTTGTAGCCATAGTGTGCCTATTGTCTCTCCTGCTGTGTGGTCGCTCCATCGTCAGAGGAGTCATCCTGGAAAATGTAAGGTGGACGGAGCCCACGGAAATCTACATTATTGTAAAATTGCAAATGGTGTTCTCTTCACTTCCTGTCAGTTTGTTCTGGTCATTTGTTTGTCCTGTGCATGTGTCTGACAGGAGTATGTCCAGTTCTTCAGACACAGGCTGAATCAGGGTGTGGGCTGGGCGGACAGAATGGAGTTCATTAATGGCTGGTACATCCTGCTTATCATCAGTGACATGCTGACCATCATCGGCAGTTTCATCAAGATTGGCATCGAGTCCAAGGTGATTCCACAGAGCCAGATGGCCCACCTGATCTCCCCATGGAGAGAGGAGTGTCAATCTCCCCATGGAGGGAGGTCCTTTGGCAGGGGTAATGTAGGGAGTAGACTCCAAAGAGTAGACTATGTTAACAAGAGTAGGTTTGTAGACTTTATGTTTAGCCAAAGTGTTTTAAACTGTATCACAGAGTAGACATTTCATAGCTTTGTTTTTCTCTCCCTAGTTTTGCCCGTTAGCCGTCTATTGGCAACAACGGTGTGTGTAGCCTAACGTGGATTCTTTTCTTCCTTGCCCAGGTTCACACTAGTCCCCACCTTACTGCTGTATATACTTTGGTTTTGATTATAACATTGTTATACACATTATGTATTTGATTCTGGATCCTGCCAAATATATCTTTGAATTACCAAATGTATTTGTTCTAATACATGTTTTTTGTTATTATTTGTGTTAAACATTATATTTAACTGTTAGCAAAAAAAGATAATAATCAGTTTTCTACACCTGCTATAACATAAGCAAATCTGTGTATGCAACCCATAAGCTTTGATGTCATCTAAGATTAGACCGAGAAAACAGAATGTATTTGTTTTTTTAATTGACTCTGGCCAACAGAACCTATCTTCCTATGACGTGTGTGGGATTCTGCTGGGTTCCTCCACTCTGCTGGTGTGGGTCGGAGTCATTCGCTACCTCAGTTTCTTCCAGAAGTACAACGTGAGTGACAGGACTTGATGCACACAATAATTCCGACAGAAATGCACACATTTTATGCCCCTTTTAGTGTAATGGCTTTCGTAGGTATATTTGCATCACCTCCATCGCCACAGGTTTTGAACAAAGGGAGGCCAGGGGACTTTTTCCCCCAGTGTGGCAAACCTGCTCCGGCTGCATAAAAGCTCTCTCTCTCCCTCACTCATAGATCCTGATTGTGACGATGCGGGCAGCCTTCCCCAATGTAATCCGATTCTGCCTCTGTGTTGCTGCCATCTATCTTGGATACTGCTTCTGCGGCTGGATCGTACTGGGTCCCTACCACACCAAGGTATCTGTCATAGACAAGTTATACATATTGTATGCTTCTGCATTTAACATTTGTCACAAAACTGACAATGATTGCTTAGAGCGACTGACCGGTAACTGTTACTAGATGGAGTTACCGATCTGTCAAGGTGAAAAAAAGAATATTTTGTAGTATCCCAGAGTAATCCAGTTAACCCTAATTTCTCCCACGTTGTTTTTGAAAAACAGGATAGGTTACTTGGTAAAAAAAAAAAAGAAGAAATTGCTGAACCTCATATAAAATTAAATGTACAGCCCAATATCACCTGCATGTATAGGTTGTTGACTTTAATTGTAGATGCATATTTTGATGCAAGAAAATAACACGTTTTTATTGTGCCATTTCAGAGCATGTTGAAGAGTAAACGCAGCCAGGGGTGAACACCCCGGATATTACCTCATCTTCCTCTCTGTCCTATCAGTTCCGCTCTCTGTCCATGGTGTCCGAGTGCCTGTTCTCGCTGATCAATGGAGATGACATGTTTGTGACGTTTGCTGAGATCCACAAGAGTGGCACACTGGTGTGGTTGTTCAGCCAGGTCTACCTCTACACCTTCATCTCCCTCTTCATCTACATGGTGCTCTCGCTCTTCATCGCCCTCATCACCGGGGCCTACGACGCCATCATGGTACGGTGGGAAGAAAGGCTTGGATGAAGCATGGTGCTAGGAGGGAGGCTAGACGTGAATCGTTATGCTATTTTAACAGTTGTGGCCTTACTCGTCTCGTTTACGGCACGTCTGCCATTCTGGCATCATGGAAATGTTGGAAAGTGTGTGGTTCTGTATTGTATCCATGAACACCTCCCAGCTGAACTGTCATTGGTTGAGAGAGTGGGTCACCTCACCATGCCAATGGTGGTCAACTAAGAGTGATCAGATAACCAGGAATAAATGGGCATGTCTATAAAGGAATGGGCGTGTCTATAGTAGGTGTGCAATAGAAGGGAGCGATGAGTGTAGATTGAATAGTAGGAGCAACTAGTGGAAGTATAGGACAGATTTAGTGACATCTAAATTTAATATGGAGTGATATGCAGGTAACGTTTCAAAGTTGGAAGGATGAAAATGTATTCCTGTAGTTGTGTCAAAGCACTCTTTCTATTTACAGGCCCAAACCCAGGAGACAATGCACATCACCGACCTGCATGCTTTCATAGCGGAGTGTACCGACACTCCCTGCTCCGGAAAGTTCCGTGGGCCAGAGACATCATCCTGTTCCCTCTTCTGCTGCTTTGACTGGTAAGGTGAAGGGTGAGCGGGAAGGAGGGGGAAAGAGAGTGTACGCATGTGTTTGTGTCCTTCAGGGTTTGATGTTGTTGTCTTTAAATTCCTTTTCAATCTAGCGACGTCAAACGGTCATTTGTCTCTGTATTTCAGAACCACCAGCTGGAGGAGGTCACCGGGATGAGTCTCCCTTCTTCTACACTGTCCTTTAAAGGCTGTGACGAACTGGTGCATTTCACTTCACACTGACTGGTATACTACAACTGCTCTAGGTCATACATTCATTCGTTTTTGTACTTATTTAATTTTCCACTTAGTCACATTTATATGCAGTTGTTACATTGATATGGTGGGCACATTTAGGTAACTAATTCATGACCGCATGACAGCTGTGTTTTCAGAGAGGACATACAATTTGCAGAATGTATACAGCATATATGTTACTTAATAGAAATGATTTATTTGATTTATCATGGTGCAATAGTTTTTAATTTTATTTATATTTTTGATAAATCTTTAGTCTCTTGTTACGTGGCATGACTCAGTGGCTGACGGACTGCAGTATTTTTACAGTATTAGCTGAAACAAAGGGACCTCGATTATGACATTGTCCTCTGAATCATGTTTCTGACAGAAACACACACACAGACAGGCTTAAAGCTGCACACCATTACGTACAGTACATGCGTTGGCATCTGCAGCATTTTTGTTGAAGGCTATACACTACTCCACGTTTCTTGTTCATTCTTTGGTCCGTTTTCTTTTGTTCTTCTCCTCTGGATGCAATGACTGCATGGACAAGCCCTGTAGCCATAGTTCGTCATCAATATGTATGAAACCTTTTTCTTTGAAGGGGAGGTGGCCCCTGGTCTGCACATCGCTGTATTTTTAAAGTGCGTTGTACAAAGGCCATATCACTAAGGAAACGCTACATTTGAACATTGCTAAATGTTCCGAAAATATGTTTAGGGATGATTTGATTGGCTGACTGTTGCACCATAGCGATATAGGATGATTGGCCAGTAAGGATGTGTAAGATATTGTGGCTGTGGTTGACACTGTATCCAATGCACTCAAGAGTAGCTGGTCATTTTGTTTTTATTACGTCGTGGCAAATTCAATCTGCAAACCACTATGTGGGGCAAATAATCACTGAAATAAAGGGACTAAATTTGGGACATATTTGATGTTTTACATGATAATGTAATTCCAGTGTATAGCAGCTTTTAGAGGAGTGAATTGGAAGCAAAAAGCACTTTCGTCGCAGTGGCTTTGTAAAAGGATAAATGGCTTTGTTAAGACGGTACAACTCTTAATATTAGAGATACTAATCACAATGCATTGTTTATTTTTTTTCATGACATGATTAGTTAGAATAAGAGGGCTTGGTATGTTTTGACTACCAATTAGATTTGAATGTTTTTACTTGGTTTATGTATTTTGCTTGAGATTGACTTGAGGGACCAACATGCAATAACTTCTAAGGGATGTAGTAGTTAATACTGTAGAAGTACTGTAGTTAATACTGTAGGAGTACTGAATTTTGTTAACAGCGTTTTCTGGTTGTTTCAATGTTGTTGTGTATATATGGTCAAATTGATGAACAGGATAATTTCCCTTGTAAAGACATTTGTTAGACTATCCACTTTCAGCGCATATGTTTTCCGTGTCACTTTTGTCTCATTCTAATACCAGTAAAATTATAATAAACATTGAAATACGTCCCATTTATTTCTACCAAACTGAGTTTACTTTTCGTCCTGTTCATGTTCACTAAATCTGTTTGTCAATTCTGTCAGTTAAGGGCTCAATTTGTTATACACTTTTAAAGGATATTGTGACAGGTTTTGCAGTAGTATTTTTTATGTTTGTTAACACATGCATAGACATACTGTAGGCTATACAGTATATTGATTCATTGTGAATTTTGCTTGTTCAGATAATCATCATCGCTTATAATCCAATGCAGGAGCTGCAAAGTGCACTGCGACTGTGGTATTTGATATGACCACTAGAGGGAGAAATCCCCCGTTTTTAACTAGACAGCCTCAACCAGCCAGTCAAACAAAATCCATGGCTTCAGAGACCTAAAAGAAAACAGACAGACACAAAGGAATGAATAAGACTAGGAGTGGAGTAGATTGTGCTAACATTCTCCTGCATACATGTTAGAACAATACAATACAACTCACTTAAAATTGCTTTTTTAGCCATTTGTGTTTAGTTCACAATTTGTTGCCGTACAGCAACAGCGGTAATACCCTGCAATTTTTCAACAACTTTATTTCTTCACACTATCATCAATCTATTGCTTTTTTTCATTAACTGAACTAAGGAGTGAAGACAAATAATTTGTTGCTGTATGGCAACACTTTGCAGTAAAATACAAAAGGGGCCCGATGTTGTGCCAGTACATTGGCACATCTCAAAACAAAAGATAACTGAAAGGAGATACACACACAGGCAGTTGTGAGCCTAGATAAATGGCAAATAACTCAAAAAATAAAGAAATAGATTACAAGAGTGTAGGGAGGCAAGATCAGTTCAGAGGTCTGCACAGTCAGAGCTCTTAATGTAGCTTTGTCTGAGTAGTGGAGAAGAGAGCCTGCCTGATACCTTTAGAGCATGCATTATTAACGGCAGGATGCAGCCAGCTAAGCCAGGGAGACACTCATCCTAACCCATCAGCCAGGAACTCCATAGACAAGACATCATCAGGTTTCAAGGTAGTAATGCAGGTTAAACAGTGAGTCCCCTGAAGCCAATAACATGGGACACAATACCTGCTCTTTGGAGTGATGTGTTTAAAGGGACGCTGTGGTCAGAACGTGTGATGTTTGTGACTCCAGTGTTTGTCCTTAATGCTTTATAATAATGTATTTCACAGTGTTAGCATGTTAATGAGATGCTGTGTTGGCAATTTGTGTTCTCCTAGAAAGCCTTGAATATACCGGGGATCAGCATCTTGGTTGTTAGCAGATGCTAACCTGTATGAACATGGTAAACACACCATGTTGTGCTTGCCGTGTTTTAAGCTTTACCTCCTAAGACTATATCCGTAACCATAATCCTTTTCAGTAAATCTGTATATTCGTGCATCTTCAATATTGACTAGGTGAAATGGGTGTGTCTGAGTTTGATTTTCGCCTGCACAGTTGCCGTTTTCTTTCTTTGGTTGTACTGACATGAAAACAGAGGGGCTGTGTTATAGCACCCCGGCTATGTGTGTTTCTGTGTGTGTACTTCTGGTAGAAGTTAGCCCAACACCCTCCAAAGGCTCGGCCAGTCTTGACTGTGTGCCAGTCCTTTTGTGCTGTTTTCCCCCAGCTGGACTGCTGCTGGGAACAATGAGATAAATAACAGGGGAACCGGGTGACGGGTACATTGCCCTGCCCCTTCCTGCCTTTACTACGGTGCAACACAGTGAATGTGAAGGGTCCAGTCCCCATTGTGCCCGTTTGACCGTGCCAACACATCCATCACCGGCAGGTCGGCATATGATTAGGATCACCTTTTCCCATCATTTCCTCATGGCATTTTTCTGTTTTTCCTTGTGTGTGTGGTACAGATATATTTGCGGTAGTTCTCCTCTGTTCCTAATACATGTGATACAGGACAAGTGTGAACAGAGACGTACGGCGCTGGGTAGGATACAACGAACGTGGAGTGCCAAGCTACTATATCCCCCAGTGACACTGTAACCATAACACAAACGCACAGGACCGTGCATCACTGAGCAACAGTTCACTGAGGTAAACATCCAGGGGAAATAACGTAGCGTATGTGTAATGAACACCATGGCGCAAGACATTAGGATGACAGTGAATCACAAGTATGTCTGGCCAGTGAAGACCCAGACACAAAAGCCTGGCTCATGTAGATGGCTCTGGCTACCACTAGGAGAACTGAACAGCTTTACAGCAGACAGATGGACCGACAGCCAGACAGTCAGCCAGCATGCCCACCCAGATTCTCAGAAAGCCTGGTATGAAGCCAGAGAGAGTGGAGCATAGACAAAGGCTGTGAAAAAACGACCAACGTCCAGTACAGGGAAATGACAAAAGGGGCAGCTGACAGCCTAGCGGTTAAAGCATTCTGATCCCGGAGCTGACAGGATAAAAAAAAAAAAGTTAATGTGTCCTTGAGCAAGGCTTTTAACCTTAATCGCTCTTGTAAGTTGCTCTGGATAAATGTAGACAATTGACATGGGGGAATTTGCTAGTGGCTGAAACGATCCCACCAGAGAAGGCATCAAAGCAGGCACAACATCATTCCTTGCCAAATAGACATCTTACTTGAATATTGTCTAGACAGCGCCAGACACATGGACTAAAAATAGTGAGACAAAGGGTGGCTGTTTTGCTCATTTTGAGCCACTCAGTTAAAAAATGGTCAGAAAAGGAGGTACTGTAAGCTCCCCTAAGGAGTGCACCATGGTGCTGGGCCTGCCCTGACACAGGTTCACTGGTCATTTGTACGTGCACAAATGTCTTCATGATTCTCTAGGGCAGTGACATTCATTTGCACAAACTGACCTACACAGAAGCACACACTTGGCCCCTAGGGGACAATTAGACCCTTCTTGAGACTGTACTGGGAGACACAGCAAACCTTATTTTGACAGCAAGTATGGATGTGCAATCATGGAGGAGCTGAACAACTTGTGCAATGGGCTGCAGGTATCGCCTTGTGATACCAGTAGTTACACGTGCAAAACTAGAGAAAAATCTGTCAGGAGGGGTATGAAGAGAGCATTTGTCTGTGGCCACCACCTGCAAAATCATTGAATTACCGGTCACTCTCCGCTAGGTAGCGGTTAGCTGCCGTTTGCTAGCTAGCTACAGTAACATCAACCAGTGTTTGCAGCCGTTGCAATTGGAGTAAATGAGGGCAGCTTGCAATGCAATGTATTTAGTGTTTCTTAGCTGGCAAGGTGACAGTGTTTGTGTCTACTCCCTAAAAGACAATCAATGCACGTAGCTTGTGTTAGGTTAATCCGGTCAGTTGGTTTTATGTTGGTAGGGTTCACACATACAGAATTTGCAGAGCTACAGTAGCGAACCATTGGAAGGCACACACTAAAACAGTATTACGGCACAACGTTTGGTGTCCCCCTCAGGAATTGCTCTTGAAAAAAAATTATGTAATTAAATATAAGGATGAATATATTTCACTTTAAAGATTCCTTCAATGAAACCAGGACACGATTGAGGAACCTATAGTAAAAACCACATTCCAGTGAGGATCAGTCCACACGTGTTTATGAAAAGGCCTGTAGAGCTGTCGAGCCCATAACGCGTCAAGCCGTAGGCCTGTGTCCAAAGCTTGCGGGTGTCGCACATTGGATTTTTCCATTTTGTGATTTGCCTTGCCTTGCAGTACCAGAAACTTTAGTAGTTCAACCACCGAAAACATTGACCTGTAGCTTCAGCTGTGCACCCTTTTACTCAGAATTCTGGACAATTATGAAAAGCATTTTTTTCAGTATTAACGCAATGCATTTGGTAGAAACCAAACTAAATAGTCATTATAGTAAATGTAGTCTGTTATCTTCGTAAACTATGTTCGCATAACAGGGAAATAATCTCGCAGCATGGAGTTTGATTCTCTTTATGAACACACAAGTACATGTTCATCGTGATCTGAGAGCGCCACTTGTTAAACTACAACGTAACTAAAAACACAAGGACGTCTACCGAAAATAGCTTGGCATTATCAAAGGTCTGCATACATGTAGATTCGAACGAGATTTCAACACACACGTGATTTGTGCACCAATATCGTCACCTTACATTCCCTGTAAAACCTACATTGCGCGCAAAGGGTTTAAAATACATTGTCGTTCTGCACCCATCGTGGCTGAAGTCTCAGCGTCGAGTGGTCCAGAACCATTGTGCAGAAAGAATTGTACCGTTGAAAGAAACGACGGGAGGTATGTGCAGAGGATGAGTTTGCAGACAGGCAGTGGGGGGGGTGTGGGCGCGGGAAAACGGGAGGGAAGCGTGAAGGGAGAGACATTCCGTGAACCTTCAGACGGATGGGGAGAAAGAAAGTAGGGTGACTTGAGAGATGACATCATCCCTTATTTGAATAATTCCTAGCCGGTGCAGTGATTGGTCGTCAGCTGTAGAATCTCGAGTTCTTTGGCTATTCATCCCTTTCAATTTCACCCCCGCGCGCAACACCGTGGTAAAACCCTCTCCGCCTCTCCATCCTCCCGGGCTAGTCTACTAGGGAGTGTGTGTGCGTGGACTGCAAAGTGCTATTCCTTTCTTTGGCAGGGACGTGCATGACTTCTAAATACCGCGGTCGAAATAGAAGTTTCTTGTTTACCTGGCTGCTCTACTTGGTCCTCTTTCTCATCTTAATCGGTTTAATTTTTTAGTTTGTTAGACGTTGTGTTAGTGGACTCTGAACGGAGTGCGAGGATATTGGCAAACATCACTGGGCGTAGCTGAAGAGGATAAGCTATAGCTAGCTACACTGCATTGCCATTGTTGGTAAGAGACTGCTTTAGCATGCTAGGTACCAAGCTAACTGTAGCTAATTTGATGGTTGCATTTGATATACTTTTTTTGATTTAAGTTTACCATGTTATGTTTACAATGCCAGTCGTTTCCTGAAGTACTTGTGATTTCATATTTAATTTGGTGTCATTCTAGATAAAAAAAGAAATGTGTATAATAATTTATGAATGTCTTTGTCGACATTGCAAATACATTGCATGCCATGAAGCATTCTTATTCCTAACGGCCCCAGACAAATACGCCTTCAAGAAACGCTAAATACTTAAGTGAACTAGCTAGCTAGCTATCCACGCGGGTCAGTGATTGAGTTGCTCAGAAATCGGGAATACAAACTAGGACCAATGAAAGCGTTACCAAACCTGCTAGTTAACGTTATGTCAATAAATGTTAACAGCGTGTACCGCGCATCTCTTTTCATAGCTACCTGACTACACCTTGTTTAGTCTTTCCTTCTGCCGGCGAGTGTCTCACACATTGCAACTCGGCCATAAAGAGGATAGATTTTGGATTCGATTGCAACGGGGGGGTGATGGGGCGGTGGCAGCTCTGCGTGGTGGCTGAAATTGATCACTGGGTTCTAACGAGTGAATTGGATTTACTATTAGCTTTTTATTGTATGGTACATATGTTAAATAATTTGGATAATGTGCATTTTCAAAGTTATTTGAAGTATATTTGTTCTTAAACTTTTTCTCTCCCCTCGCCATCCTTCATGGCTGACGCCTATTGTTCTGTGGGGCCAAGTGGTCTCTAGTGAAAACTGGCGTTCATTTTCTGCCCCAGGCATAGTGTTGGGCAATTTAGCGCTAATAATTTTGTGTATGTTTTCGCCGTTGGCATTAATTAGCGAACATGGTCAGGATAGCTACAAGTGATGTACTTTACCAAGTAAGGAGGTCAGATAATTATTATGTTTTTAGAACATCATACGCAAATGCGTGAATGACCAGTATGATGAATTCAATAAAACATTTGAAACATTATTACCTAACGTTCATGGCTCAAGACGATGACCTCATCGATATTTTGTATTTTATTCGGACCCCATTAACTGCTAATGCAGCAGCTGCTCTTTCTGGGGTCCACATGCAACTTAACATAATATGACACATTCGTAGGCACGGCCGAACTACATACTGTTTGTGTTATTCTACAGACCAAACTCCTGTCACCAAAAAACAATGGTGAATAACCCATGGACATAGCCCACTGCCTTGATGTTCTGCCGACATTATAGCAATATGGAACCGCGGTCCATTATTTGCATGTTGACAGGTGTCCAGTAAAACCCTCTTTGGGCCTGTGGTTCTCATCTGTCACCTACCCAACTGTGTTAGAACTGTCTCTGTGCCTTATTGCATTTCGGCCTGCACACCTGCTCCAGCACAGTCAACCCTAAACGCTTTGAACACTATACACGCAATAGTTGCGCTATTTGAGCATGTGATTGGTTGTTTATTTAAGCACCATCGAGCTCCTAATAGTGAGGAGTCACAGCCTCGCTAGAAATCTAGAGGTAGTCCAGAGACACTGTTGTGTTTATTAAGGTAGCTAGCTTTCCTTTGCAAAAAGAACCACACATCAATCCACTCGCTGAGCTTATGCATTGATGGGAAAGTGACTTCAGTGAAAATTTTATACTTTCTCGCAATGTGTTGTCACATTTGAATGTATGCAAAACGACAGCTACAATGACACTACTATTTATTCATCTTGGCTTGCCTTTTTTAGCCAGTGCAAAGCCTATCTCCTTTAGGCTGCCGTTATCATTTATGAGCACTGTACTATTTCGAGATGTACCAAGCTATCGAAAGAACCTGTCCCCTTTGGTGTTTTTAAATAATTGATGAAGGATGCTGTGAAAGATTTTTATTTTTTTACAGTGCTTGCATTTGTTTTTTGTAAATGTGAAATAATAGCTTCTTGGACAGCACATGCTTGAAAAAGAGATTTTGAATTTCAATATTGCTTTCCTGGTTCGATTAAGGTGAAATATATTTAGCAAACAATAACATACTGTGAAAACATGCCATTTAATGGGTGTTGGTTAGCCTAGTGGTCAAGAGGGTTGGACCAGTAAACAAAGGGTTAGGGTTTTAATCCCAGATTCGTCAAGGTGGAAAACCGGCAGGTCAATATTATGCGATAATCTCTCACGAGATGTAGATGCCAGTTTTAATAAATTGCATCACAGGGTGATTAATGTGAACATGCATCTCAGGCTTCCTTGTTCGGCTTGGGGAAGCTCCAACATGCTAGTCAAGCCTCTGGTGAATTGATGAGCAAACGGCTGACTCACAAAGCCAGTGGATGTGGCAGATGGATAGAGACGTGCTCAGACATGGTACTAATGCATTCATGTGTAATACAATTTAGCTCTTGGTTTATCCAGGTGTTGTTAGAATTTGTTAAAGTGTATCTATATGTGTCAATGAATCTAAAGGTATTGTAGCGCCTTTAAAAAAAAACAACTAGTAACACACATCAACCTCTCCTTTTTTTGGTGATGCAGAACAGCATTACTACACATTCAACAATATTATTGAATTCTTACATTTGGATAAAAAAAAATCCACTCTCCCAGTGCTCGCCTCAGTTTGACAACAAGATGATTCTTTATGCAGTTATGCGCCAAAAAGGGAATTATTGCTTGATAGCAAAAGCCAATGTTTATATAACACGATTGGCCTATTACGGATGTTATGGGTGAAGATGATTTCAACAACTTCAAATTCAGCCATAGAAAAATGATTTCAATACATTTTTATAACAAAAGATTTACAAAAATAGGCACAAAGTATTAAGAATTGTAAGTGATTTGCTTAAAAATTATACACTATCATTTCTGTGAAAAATACTGGACCCATTACAGGAGCAAATAAATGCTTATAAAAATGTCAGGAGCGAATTGGATGCCTATTCAGACAAATGCACAGTCATTACGAAATATTCTGTAATTTTTAAACAAGCCGATAATATTGATGTTACTTGGCCAATACCGATTGCCGGCTGGTAAAAATGCAACCCTACTTATTCACGCTCAATCATCTCTGTGGGCATTTTGGTTTTCCATTCATTGCCACACCTGTGTAACGGCCTATATCCTAGCGACTTCAATGTTTTAGCTAGCCTGTAGAAACAGCCAGTGGATGTACTTTTTTGTATGATTAGAGGAGATAGCATTAGCATTCTGGGCTGTTTTATGTCATTGTTTACTTTGTCCTGACCTTAGTCTGATCTAGGCCATGGGCTTTGGGGGGGAATGTCTCCTGTAATGTGTGCCTTGGACAGCCCCTGGGCAAAAAAGGCTAAACGGATGATGAATGTCCCCAAACTGCTAATTGGTGCGTCCTCTGCTTGCCCTGGACTCATCTGATCACTCTCAGGCTTAACTTTTTAACCAGGCGCTTCCTGTCCCCATAGCAGTGGTGCTATCTACTCTTAACTAGCCTCAGAGGCTGTTGTGGTTTCTGCAGAGTCACACTATTGGTTGCTGTGGTCATCGCGGCTGTAATGTGCACTTTCCGGATAAAGGGCTGATAAATCTACGAGACTGGGTCCAGCCAAGATGGCTTCCTCTGTGGTGTCTCAGTTGTCAGTCCTGACAGTTGCTGTGCAGTTTTGAGGTTGTTTCCCAGCAGCTGCAGTAATTTGCCGTCTGGAGGCTCGGAATTCTTCCATCGGTAGGCAGGATATAATGGCCGTGGTTTGGCCCTGTTGCTGTGCCTCCCTCACCATGCTCACCATTCTGCCCTGCCTACTGTGGTCACTGTGAGGCTACAATATGGCGGACTATGAAAACAAGCTTGTGTAAGTGGTGCTATCAGCTTTTGTGTTGTAGCTGATTTGAGGGCGTGGACATAGCCCAGCTGTTTTCCCACTCAAGCCCTGGTTAGCCCTGGTGCTGTGGTCAACATGTGAAGGACCTGATTCCATCTGGAACGTGCCCGCTCCGTTTCAAACAGGAGGACATAATCCTCTTATGGCCGGGGAAGTTTCTAATAGTGTGTGTGTTCGGTGTGTCTGTGCGAGTGGCAATTAGTGAAAGCTGGGGCCTCAAGGGTATGTTTTGCTGGCCAGCCCAGATGCCGGCCTGGGTCATCTCCGTCCTATCTGGTGTCATCATTCCAACCCACCAGCTGGCCTTATCTGGCCTAATGTCATTTATTCCCAGAGTGGAGTCTGTCTGTGGGCAGGCACACTGCCCATTACGGAGAAGGACCTGCTCTTCAAGTTACAAATTACCCTCGGCCTTAGTCCCTTCACCCCAGCGCCACCGGTGGCTAACCCCCAGGGACGGGCGGGAGGAGATCTCTGCGCACTTCGCTAATGCACTGATGCCTCTCCCCGTTGGGGGGGGGGGGGCTGTGTGGCCCTCCCACATTTCTCCCCAACGATCAATATCCACTTGGTCACGATCAAGCCCACCCCGCCGGTTCCCTAAGCGGTCTACTAACGCTAGGACATGTTCTCCTCAGACCTTGTTTGTTGTCGCTTGTGTGTCTCCATTGTTGTGGTGGACCCAGGTCTTTGTGTGGTTTCTGGGAAGCGCCGGGGCCCGTGTGCTGCGTTCTCCCTGTCTCTGCGGGCCGGTGCTGAAGGACAGTGGGGACGATCATACTGGATTAGCTTCTCTCTTTGTCCAGGGTTAACAAACTCTGTCATGTGTTAATCTCCCTGTCCCTAGGGGACCGAGTCTCCTGAGGATGGAGCGGGTGACGCACACTTAGACATTGTGTGTGTGTGTGTGTGTGTGACCTGTGTATTTGCCCAAATGGGCCTGTGAGCGAAGATGTGTTGGAAAGATGGGCATTGTGAGACCTAAGAAACTCCCTCTTTCTCACTTGTGAATTGTCTGCCATTGGTGCCAATGCCGCGTCGGAACAGCCTGTAAACCTTCCTTTGGCTTTCTGCTAAACCTCTTCTGAGTAAAGGATTACAGTCACATCACATGGTTCATTTATCCAGGTGTCTGTCACAAGCTGTTGGCGTGACACTACGGCAGTTGTCGAGTGAAGCAGATTCCGGCGCCAAACTGGGTTTACTTGGGGCCATTGTCCATTATCAAGACAATCGAATTGTCCATAGAAATCATGATGTTGTAACTATTGTGCGTTGTAGGCTGTAGCCTATGAGCTAGCAGCTGAATCCGTTATATATATTTTTTTATCAGTCTAGGAAGTTCATTGTGTCCATGTCCTCAGCTGTTTGGCATGTCCTGATGTCATCATCCGAGGACCTCACCATCCCTTCCCTCTCCCTTCCACACTGGCCAGGGAAGGAATTCTCAATAGAGGAGTTGGCTTTGTCTGGAGTGGTTTGTTTGTGGGCGGGGCATGGGTGGCTAGCTGACCTTTGGTCAGGCTGTTTCGGAATGTGCGAGCAGCAATAAGTATTAGCGTTGATGAAGGCGACACTCTGACGGCTGGGACGGAATCATGTGCCTTTTGGTCCCCTCATCCTCCTGGCTGCTCCTCTTTAGATGGCCAGGGCACAGTAGCAATCAGTCTGGGTCTCTTGGGTCTTTGAGGACGCTGCCCCAAGGATACAGAAGTGTATGACGGAATAGCGGGAATTGAAGGTACAATACAGGGAAATCGTCCTACTCATTGAGTGGGGAAATGGACGCGTGTGTGTATACGGTGGTTGGCAACAGGGACTAATAGGATCTTTGGTGTAGCGCTGTTATGTAATGCTCTTTGATAATGGTCACAAGGTCTCTGAGTCATAGGTCATTTGTATACCAAACAAAAAATATAAATGCAATATGGAACCATTTTAAATTGGAATATATTTATGAAGTGAAGTTTGATCCAATTGGAATTTTTTTATGAAGACCATCCACGGAAGTTGGATAAACGCATTTCAAACTTTAAAATGTTTACACAATGAAGACATCCTTAGAATTAAGAAAAATACCTAAACCAAAAATGTTTTCTTTAAAAATGTAAGCCCTGCTATCACAAATCTCCCTGGCATGTCCCAACCATCAAACTGGGCTGTAATGTTAGCTGTTAATGGGACAAAAACATTTAACAGTCCTAGGGAAACCAAAGAAGGCGTGTCTTGCACACATTACTTCTGATTACATAGTACACGCTCCTCTGATTATATAGTAGCTGTCATCACTGCTTCAAACCAAGCGAAGCTATCTAATGCTAGTGTAGTGTCAAGGTACTTTGAAGACAAAACACTTGAAATTCATATACCGTCTGTGCCTTCGGAAAGTATTCAGGCCCCTACACTTTCTCCGCATTTCCTTGTGGTATACACTTCATTCATAATTGAATTGCCCTTAATCCATAAAGCCAGCGCTTTCCTGCAGTTAACCCACCAACACACCCTGAATGTTTATTTAATGACCAGGCAGATCGATAAGTGGTGGCAATTGGGAAGACTGCTTATATTTAACAGTTTCAGTCTTTATGTAAAAAGTGTAATAAGGGAGTGAGTTTGGTGTTCCATTTCCCACCCTTAAACCCTTGCACAAAATAATTTCCAAGTGGTTGGATATTGGAGTGTGCAAAGTTGAATCAATAATCAGGAGAAGGAAGCCCCCCCCCCATCAAGTTCTCTTCCAGTCAGCATCGAGAACCCGGCATAATCATCTCCTGTATTGGTGTGTGGAAAGAAAGCAGTTCTTTAATAGCATTAGGTACATTTGAAAGCATTGGAATAACCCATTTGCAATGTGTGGTTGATGGTCAGATGAGGCTAAGATGGCATGTGCTTAAACCCCACACTGCCCAGGCCTCAACCCAAAACCTCACTGCATGCGAAGCTGCTGCAATGTGTGCAAATCCTAGTGTAAATAGTGGAAAACAAACCCCTCAAACCAAGGACCATCGAGGAATTCCTCCACATCTAGTCCCTCATGAAATGTTATAGAATTGGAATTAAGGGAGGAACCTCCAATGTCTGCTCTTTAGGTGTTGGCTCTAGTTTTTAGTCTGGAGTCGTTACCCGTTATGACCCCTGTTACGCCCCACCTCTGACTGGTTATTGGAGAAGAACGCCACTGCCCACCCACACACACTGGGATCATGTAGTAAAGATGGCAAACCCAAGAACAACTGAGACCAAGCTGTTCAATCAGGGGCCCATTGGGTTTTTATTTCCAGCACACTTGGACATAAAACCCAACAACAACGAGGGGATCCAACAACAAGGGAGGCTTACCGTGTTAGGAGAATGGCTGGGCAAGTGCTATTGAAGTAGATAAATGATAAGGTCCCTAGTCTTTCCTACACCTCCATCCTATACAACCAACCTAACTGCTGCAAAACACCAAGGGACAGCCACTAGCTTCTAACCTAATGTACATAACAACTAGTTACTTACGGGAGGATGTATACACTAGGGTGTCTTACCTAGCCAATCCCCAAGGACATGAATATACCAAACAAGGGTTGTACCATTCAACAAAGCATGCACACACACACACACACACACGACAACAGTCCTCTCTTCTGTCCTCAACACCCAAACGAAGTGTTCCTTTGGTGCAGGAGGGTTGATTGGTGGACCACACCCACCTCATCAGCACTGACAGACCGACCGAGGTGGTCACACGTGAGAACGGCTCAAACGGCACTCGAGTGCTACAACGGGATGTAATGGTGCTACTAATTAGTGCTACCGAACAAAGCAAGCTCCTTGTATGTGTACGCAATAAAGCTGATTCTGACGGGAAATTGATGTAACAACAAAGGTTTCCCTCTACGCTCCCACAAGCCTTTTAGGACAAAGAATTGTGGCAAAATTACATCTTCAGCTGAGTTAATGTTACTTTATTATCATCCTTGACCTTTCAACTATCTTCCCGATACCGCTTCGATGCCTTCCACTCACAACAAAGCAACATTTGAATGACTACAGTTCCGTTGATACCTTTAGTGACCAAACGGGTCTCTAAGTCGGACTCCTCGTGGTTAACGCTTGAGCTCTCTGTGGTGCCAGGGACACAGACTATTGTTAGGCATTAAGTAAAGGTTAGGGCGGCATTAGGAAAAGCACACTAAACTGATCTGCTGCTTGCTGGCCCCAGCTTTCTTCCACTACAGTCGTCCCATTGACAGCTATTTACAGCAGGTCCTGGGGGGACGCAGGCCCAGAGAATGTGTGTAAACACCCTTGTGTGCTGGGGAGCCCAGCCGGCTGCCGTAGCTTGCTATTCATGAATGCCGCTGGGCGCTGACTGTTAGTAGCCCGGCCTTGGTACTGACTGAGGGAGGCTGTGATTAGACATGCACACTGGGCACCAGCAGGGTTGACATTTAATGGAGCTTTTAGCCTCCCCACTCCCGCTGGGAGTACATGTTAAATTGAACATGTGTAATTGACCCCTTGTAGGTTTTTGTCCGCCGTTATATTTAAATCTAAACCGTTGAGAACGAAGAGGAGCTGTTATTTGGTTGTGGTTAACCCACGAGGTCCTCTTTGGTTGTGGTGTGACGAGCTAGACCGAAAGGATGCTGGTTGGTAAACTGACGATTATCTGAGGAGGACTCGCAACCTTGTCTTTGTCTAAATTATTAGAAATGCTGGGATGTACCGGATATCTGCAGTAAAGACCTGTGAGTGTGTATAATGTCTGTTTTGAACAAACCCACAGCATGTCTGCTAAACAGCCATTTTATTGGGTTGTCGTACATTCTCTCATCTTCTGCTGAAGCACATTTGGTGTTGTCGTCTACGATTGATTGGCAAAAAGGAAAAGTGTGTGTCTTATTTTGTTCTTGTCACGACAGTGAACTGCGGCCCTTGCGATGGGTAGGTGTATGCAAGAACAAATTGTTGATCAAAATTACAGTAACACATTTCTGAGCATTTATTTCCTGTCTTAACCCTGAATAACGACGAGACCCCCAGACTTCATGGACATGGTTATTTCCGATGTCCTCCGGGGTTGGTGTCCTTGGGGTCATGTTGTAAAGCAGCTGGCTGCTCCCTAAGTCACGGAGAGCCTCCAGCTACAGTCCAGCCATTTACCCAGTGAACAAACTCTGGTGTGACTGACATTCTGCTGGCTGGCAAGAATCCACATCAGATGTCCTATGTGCCGGGAATCCTGAAATCGTTGGCTCCGATGGTTTGTGGGCAAATCAGATTTGGGTGAAATTCCCCTGACCGTATGGTGTGTCTGAAGGCCCATTTGGGTCAGAACCCACAAGAAGACATTGTTTACTTCTGCAACTTGCTTCATTAATATGGTCAGTATGCATGAGGCTTTGTGACCACTAAAGGCAAAAGCTGCATGTCAAACCAATGCGTCCTGGTAGAAACTCAAGCAGTGGCGTGTGGAGCTACTACCAGGAACTGTTATGGTTTTGACTGTCCCAAACCTAAACCTCTTTCCCAAACCCTTTACTTTTGTTCAGTGACTGCAGGGTTGAGATCTGCCGTCTCAGTTGAGTCAACTAGTCCCAATAATTTGTGTTCAGGGCCGATCTGCTTCCAAGACACGTTTGAGTCATGTTAAACTCCCCACCTACAGTCTTTTCTTTGCCCAGAAATAAAACCTGCCCTTAAGTGCACATCTATAACAGGGCGTAGACTCGATCGGTTTATTTTTCAGCTTCAGGGGAAAGAGTTGAGCGCTGTTCACCTGGCTGTTGGCTGGAGATTTATCCCCACAACTGAGCCGTTTTGGGAACAGTCCAGCCAAGTGGCTGCCGTTTTCTTCTGGTTGTTGTCAGAGTTATTAATGTGTGCGAGTCCCTTGTGTCAGATTCTGGAGTTTTATGCGTTGGGCCTGAGCACTGGAGGGGCTTCCTGGGCTTGTCTTCCCGCAGTCTAAGGACGTCGTGTATTTCAGGACGGAGTGTGTGGCCGACTGAGCTTCTCTTAACTGTGTAAACGTGGTTGCTGTTGCTTTCATACGAACCAACACGCCACTCCGGGTGACTGCTTTGTCAGTCAATTAAACTGATTGCCTGTCGTGCGTGCGCGTGCGTGCGCGTGTGTGCGTGTGTGTGTGTGTGCGCGCCCGTGCCCGTGCTGGCTGTATGGATTTTCTCTTCAGGGCTGTTCCCGTCTCCCTCTGGCTTTACCCTCTGGCCTTGCTCAGCTGCTCAGGCCATCTGTGTGAATGTAAACAGAGAACAGAGGGAGAAAGGGGACGAGGAGACGGAAGTGCCTGAAAGCTTGGGATTTAGGGAAAGCACAGTGACTAATTTAGTTTTAGAGGATGACTAAGGGATGAGGGCGGAGAGAGTGGGGAGGGGGGTCCAGGAAGCTGACCGCATAAAGACTGACTCTATAAAGATGGGGGGAATGTGGGTGTGGGAACGAGGGGCTCAGCGGAAGTAGAGGTCTTCGGGAGTCAGAGCTGTGCCTTGTCGTTCCAGGTTTTGCAGTCCATAGGCCAGTGCTATTTAAATGTGACCCTCATAGCCAGTTCCACTCCATGACGTCCCCCAGTCAAGACCATATTCAGACCTGGGTCACCAGTTGCGGGTGGGGTCATAACCGATGAGGTAGACCAGAAGGCCAAGTCCCTGATAATGGGGTTCCAATGGAAAACGGAGTGGACCTGGCGCCAAAGGCCCGATTTGAAGACCTCCAGGCGATCCCCTCCATCTCCTGTTCCCATGCTCCCCGGGCCTCTTGCTCCGGGCCGGCCTCAGTGTAGCCTCGCTGTAAAGCCTAGTTTCCCGTTTCAGAAAGCTTGGCTGCTGTACGGTTCTCTGTTATTAGGTCTTTGCTCTACCCTGCATCACTCCTTGACAGTCTTTGACAACGAAGAGTCTTTGTTTATGCTACTGTTTCAGGTCGGCTGCGTGCCAGTCGGGGCTTATGTCACTGTTTACATGCCTGACATGCATGTCTTTTCTGCTCACGGTCCCGTCCACGTCTGCCCTAAGTGGAGGGTTGGTTCACCGCAACTGTGTAGCGTGTCGCGGTTTCACAGTTCTGCGGTCTTGCCTGGTGAACTGGAGCATGTTACAGAGCGCGTGTTTTGTCTCGGTTTATAAACGTCAGGGCTTTTTACGATCACACTTGGGAGTTCCAATGAAGAATTGTTCTCTTTAACACCAGTGCATCTTCTATGTTGACCTAGTAGAGAATGTTTAAGAACAAGGTTCCCAAATTTAGCATTGTTTTACTTAGTGTGTACAGCCTTGAGATTTGCAAGTGTCTAGAATATTTGTTTTCTATCTGTTACTTTAGAACATGTTGTCACACATTATTTTCAATGACACTTTCAGGCTTCCTCTGCTGCATATTGGTTAAGATGGTTTACCTTAAAAGGTTTTGCTGTGCTCTCAAAAATATTTCCCTTATACACAGTATGTGTTGGTTTTCAGCATTTCTGTGTCTGTAGGAAAGTGTTTTATCTGATGGTTTGAGTTCTGTCTGATGATATGATGGTTCAGATTCATGCCTGTCCAGTCTTGTCAGATTCATGCCTGTACAGCCTGACAATACTACTCTCCGCTTCTCTTTGCCAGATCAGTGTCCACCATCGCCTGAGTGCAGTTGCCATCTCCAGCCCTCCTCGGCGGAGACGGACGGACAGGACATAGAGGAGATGAAACCAGATGGGGTGGCCACGGCAGTCTTGGAGCCAATGGAAGCGCTGGACGCCGATTCCGTAACCGAGCCAGTTGTCATGGGGGAGGAGCCTAATCAGGTGGCACCGCAGATGGCGGCAGTAGGCCGGCAGGGGGAGATGGGTCATGGGGAGGCTCGGCCGGAGCCTACCACGGATGTCCCCACCAAGACGGGGAACGGCAAGGCTGCGGCCGACCCCAAAGCCAAGAACAAGGCCACTGCCCCCAAGACAAAGGCTGGACCCAATGCCACAGCTAAGACCTCAACCGGACCGGCGTCTCGCCCCACCACCGCCCAGAGCCGTGTGACCAACGGGGTCTCCAAGCCCCAAGCCAATGGTTTGGCCAAGAAGACCACCGGATCCCCGGAGAAGAAAGCCACGCCCACCCAGGCTGCTTCCAAGAAGCCTGGCAGCACAGCCGGCGCCGCGCCCTCGAACGGCACCAGAGTGGGTGAGAAGAAGCCGGCGGGCATCACCCGCCCAACCAACGGGGTGAAGTCCACCCCGGGAACAACGGCAAAGAAAGCGCCTGCGATGCCAACGAACGGTGTCAAAACCACCCCAGCCGGACCCACCAAGAAGCCCATGAGTAGGCAGACCTTTAGTAGGCAGACCTTTAGTAGGCAGACCTTTAGTAGGCAGACCTTTAGTAGGCAGACCTTTAGTAGGCAGACAGATTCAGGGGGTACAATTTGACACGTTACAAATATAGCAACTCGTTGGCCTAGTTCCTTTGGAAATGGGAAAAGTAATGTGTTATAAAATACATGATTGGCTTTAGGGTTTAGGGCTGTATTAAAATCCCTAATAGCTACTGCCCAAAGCAGCGGCTAATCTTCCATGTGTCCACACAACCCCATTACATCCACCGTGACATGATGCCCAACATTAATAAAATATGCAGTAAAAAATACCAAACTACATTCATGCAATCTTTTGCCTTTTTATATATATCAATATATATATTTTAAAAACATAACTAAAGCAAGGCATTGTGGGACACAATGTTTTTGTTTACTATGCACATTTTCAGGTTAATATACAAATGATGAATACAGTTTGCTTGTAACAATGTAATTTATGTTGTATTCAATTTCTTTGTCCTTCCCTGTGTTCTTCACCTTCTCATCTCCCCAGCTCCCCGGCCCACATCTGCAGCTACCGCCAAGCCCAGCAGCCCTGCTGCCGCTCTAAAGCCTGATAGGCCTCCTGTTTCCAAGCCAACCAGGTAGAGCAACCATTGGTGTAGAGCTTAGAGCTCCTCCCTCGGGGAGAAAGTGTGTGTACAAATATGGGAAAAAGATTTCAGTGTATTCAGAATGTATTCAGACCCCTTCACTTTTCTAATTTATTTTATGTTATAGCCTTATTCCACAATGAATTAACTCGTCAATCTACCCTCAATACACCATAATGACAATGCAAAAATCATATTTAAAAAAAAAAAAGAAGATCTCTTAACATCTCCGATTTGGCTTGTGAGATTACGACACAAGCCAATGAGCCGTATTTGGAGGAGAATTTAGAAAGGGTACATTTTAAAACGTGTTTTTAACACTCCCGACACATGTTACAGAGAAACTGAATATGTGCAGTTTAAATTAGTCATTTGGCCTTGGCCTGATGCCCTTATCCGAACGACTTACCGTGGTGAGTGTGTACATTCATGACCTGGGCACATGGGTATTGAACCCACAACCTCTGGCGTTGCCAGTGCTATGCTCTGCCATCTGAGCTGCACGGGATCAAAATATGTATATCATGTTAAATACTTGTAAGTAGAGATAAATCACCTTTCATAACTTTTAAAACGGTTACCTTTACTCCAGAGGCCCATACCATCTACTGGCTTATTTGGGCATTTGCTGTCCTTTACCATGACTTTGTTGGCCATGTTAATATGACATTTTAGCTAAGTTATTTATTATTATTATTATTATACTATTATTCGCTTATTCAACAGTGGTTATGGGTTAGGGTATATTTGATTCAAGTTTTCAATTTTGTGAATATTTGTTGCAGATCTGTGTTAGCTAGTGTGTTAGTAAAGAGCATGTCTAAAGTGACATTGCCTTTTGGTGAAGGTCTATTGCTCAAGTAAAATGTTGTGATTCGCAACTGGTCCAAAACATTTCCATATATTACATTTAAAAAAAATCTCAACAGAACATTTAAATTAATGCACAGCCACTGATATTTTCAATTTAGGAGCTCATCAATGTCAGTTCCATTTGTCACGGGTGCGGAAGTATGGATAACCAATTGGTTCTCCTGTCAGACATACCCTAGGCAAAAGCTGTGTTATGTTCTGTTTTTACCGAGCTGGGTAGCTTTTTGTTTGAACGTTACGTGGGGCCAGTGCAATTACAAGAGGTGCGGTGTTGTCCAACAGATGTAACACAACGCTTCAGTCGCGACTGAGACCCCAGTGGTCTCATTTGGGTTAAAACCCCCAGAATAAACCGGGACACGGTTGCTATGCACAGAGGGGTTTTAAGAATGCCTCAAAAGTAGGCCCGCCGTTGATTCTGAGCCAGGTCTTTCTGTGTATTTGGTCAGGCTTTTTTTAGTTGTTTTGCAGTTAGAAACCGGGCATATTATGCCCAGACAATCACGTTGTATGGTGGTTCATCGTAGACAAAGTCACAGGCTGCTACAAGTGGCTCAATAAACCTGTTGTCTGTGAGGAAAGGAGGATGATCAGAGATGTCCTGAGGTGTTTTGAGAGTTTTTTTTTAAAGAAGTCATACCCCACCACCACCCAACCTCCCTTGTATGTATTCTTTTGTGTTTGTGTATTAGGGCAACTGTGGTCTCTTACTTTCATAGCTCTGCCCTAATGATCAGGATAAGATGTAGGTGATGAATGCCAGTCAATAGATATCATTTTTGCTTTTATATGTTTTTCCGAGTGCATCGACCTGCTGTAAAATGTAAATACCTGGTAAGCAAGAATTTCAGTGAATGCCTAGCTGAACAAAACCAGTTCTTTTGCATTATCCAAAATATGAATACGAGAATGAGAGTCTAATGGGCGCAGACTGTTGACTCTTCCAGCCAGCATGTGTTGGTCTCTGTGTGCATGTTTGGCATAGATCAACTGTGACAGGGCATGCATTTGTCTTACAATTAAAATGAGCCCTTTTCTTTCCCCGCTTTAGAGCAGGCCTGTATCAGATGAGTGGCTGTCTGAGTGCAGAAGGGATATGTTCTGGCCTATCAGACATGGCCTGGCTCCCCTGGTCACTAAGACCTCTGTGCCACACACAGACTAACTTTGTCTCTTAATTTATTCAATTTAACTCTTAGTTGTTGTTAGGCCGAAAAGTGAATATTGTCCTTTGTTGTACAATCTTACAAATGGCCTGTATCTGATTTGACTGAACCTTATCATTTGCTGTTTTGGTTTTATTTTTATTTAGTATAATCTTGTGGTTGTTAGTAGTTATTACCAGATTTGTGGGAAAATAAAAGTTCAGCTTCCAGCCTGTGTTTTTCTGTCACTTAGAGAGCTTATTGAAGACAACTCTGTGAGCTATATTTATCTTCGGATTGGGTGCAGGCTTCCGAACTTGTATTTTATCCATTTAATCTGGTGGTTGTGAATTACGTTTTGGAATTACAGGCTTCTGCAGGTGGAGAAAAGGCTGACTTGGGGCACGGCTTTGAGATTTCAAGAATATACAAGACAATTGTGCCTCCTCGTCCATTTTTCAACGCTGAAATTCCTCCATTAGATCGAAATTCTTCCATGTTTGTACGAATCCCTCATTGCCATATCTGTTCCAGAAAACACGGTTTGACGATACTGAAGTAATGGATCCAATATTGGAGGTATAGTTCCACCTTACATTGTATTTGGGTAAAATTTACCTGACATTGTGACCGCTTATGGTGTCCAGATGGTCATTCAGGCTTTGGCCGGGTCACTCTAAGACATTCACAGACTTTCTTGAAGACACGCCAACATTGTCTTGGCTGTGGGCATCGGGTCGTTGTTTTGCTGAAGATGAATCTTTGCCATATTCTGAGGTCATGAAAGGGAAGGTTTTCTTCAAGGGCCTCTCAGTATTTTGCTCCTTTTCTCAACCCTGACCGGACTTGCTGTCGCTGAGAATCAGCCCCATTGCATGATGCTCAACCTCCTTTTGAGGATGTTATAAGCCAAGGGTTGAGCGATACCTTGTTTTTGCGAGTTTTTCAGGATGGCCTTTCCTAGACTAATTCACCATACATTCTACCCAATTCATAATAATGGACTTTGCTGTGGTCTGAGGGATATTGCCTTTCCTACCACAAACTGTGCGACCTCCCAGAGACGGGCATATTTAACATGAATGAATGCTTAAAATCAATTTGTGCATCTTTAAGTAGGTTGTTCTGATCTGCGGCTAAAACTCTTTATTAAATACATTTTGTTTAAAAAAAATACTGGAATGAGAAAGTCCAAAGCGGGAAAACTTGAGAATTACTGTATATGTACATCATTGTCATATGTATACCATTCTGTTCTGTTTGTCACATTGTGTCTTTTATCACCAACGTTCAAGCCGTTAATTGTCATTGTCAGTAACTGCTGTACTAACTCTGCCTCACATAGAACTGATTCAAGGTATTGGTTCAGTTGGCCTGTGGACAAGAGGAACCAGGGAAGGGGGGGGGGGGGTTATGAACGACATGAGAGGGTGTGCATGGATGAATAGGTAATGCGTCCCTGCTGTACCTCATCACTGCTGGTAATGCTCGCAGGCTGAGGAGGGCATGCGGTGTGTGCATGCGTGTGATGTGCCGCCGGGGCCAAAATAGAATGGAGAAAGAGACCGCATTATCTAATACATATTTATTGGGTTCTAGGCCTCTACTGCATAACATGCATACTCTTATTGGATTAGACAACGATTTACATCGTCACGCACCGCAAGCGGTTCTGTTACCTCACACGGTACTCCGTCCCATTACGGCGACTGACTTTTACTTGGCCCTTTATGGCCTTGTCTTCCGTAGGTCGGCTGTCCGTGGATGAAATGTCTCAACTTAAAATGACCTTCTCCTCAAGCAAACGTTTATCTCGGGTTCATCTGGTTTTTGCTTAAAGCCCCTCTGTTTTAATTCTGCATCTCCACGTCTCAGAGAAAGTGTGGTTTGGAAGGAGATTCCCGTGGCGTTTCCATATCATTAGCTGTCGGTGGATATACTGGAGGAAGAATCCTCTCTTTTAACCTAGCTAAAGAGTACCCTTTGGCTGTTGTGCTTAATTAAAACGGCATCTTGTCTGATGTTCCAGTTTCCTCCCGGGTAGGAGGTACCCCTGGTAGGTAGCTTTCTTGTTAGTTGGCTCTGTGCTGCAGGATAGGGAAATGCAAACTCTGCATAAGAGTGTTTTTGATGTCACCCCACTTTGATATGATAGGGAATGGCACACTAGTCAATATTTGTATGTCGATCATTGCATTCCTCCACGGTTATAAATGCAAATGTTTGTTTTTTCTAACCTGAGGCCACTTTGTTGAACTTCAAGTGTGGACACGTACAGATGACTGCGCTCACAAGGACCAATGGACTCTACACATTTTTCAACTTCAATGAATTTCTAGGCCTCTTACTCTGCTTTAGTCCCAATTTGTGACATTGTTTCTAACAAGTCGGCCTTTGGCATTTAACAAACGACCATGCACATCATTTCCTCTTGATTATGTGCAAATGATCAACGCCGCCTCAGTCATCTGGGTGACATGGATCTTAAAGCTGGGCTCCTTCATTACTGGATTTTTGGATGTAATGTAAATGTTTAACGGTCTTAGGTCCACTGTCATACACCTTCATAGCTCAAATTATTAGATTGTTTTAACACAAGTTTCTTTACAGTCTAAATGAAAGAAAACTATATGGCCTCAACAAGTGTACCATGATCAAGATATCCATCTTATTTTGCATTAAGTAATCTTAGACAGACTGCCTTTAAAAGCTGCACTAGGTAGGATTTTTTCATTTAAAAAAACAATTACAGCATTTTGCAATTACTCACTGGTCAGAAAGTGGTTCCACTAATACTCGATTGAAAATGCAGTTCTGAATAATATGAAAAATAGGATTATTATCTGAACAAATGAATGATGCATGTTTGTCTTTAAGAGAACGTTATAATAGACTCCGCTACATATGGCCTATTCCAGATCAGATTTCAGTGCAAGCATAATACACAATGGGCCAATCAATTATATTTTACCAAAGAGCTCAACTGTGGTCACTCCAAGATGGCTTGGGGTCAGATTGCCACAATTTGCAATGCTCCTGATTTTAAAAAAAATAAATAAAAAAATAAGGACCATTGACATGATTGTCTCCCTACTTGCAAGCTTTTATTAATGTAGTAGATCAACATCTCTGCAATGCTACTTTCAATCAGCTGTGCAATGCAGCAGCTGGTACAAAAGCCTACCTAATCTTCTGCAGGGGTCACAGCAACAACAGACTTTGTGAAATCTAATAATATTAGCTAGAAGCTACTTACAGTATCAACATCCGCTAGCTAGTTTTGGTGGGAGACATTTAACTTTGTATTTGCTGCACTGTTTTGCCACATCTCTTTTGTTTTAAATGAAATTGCGAGTTGCTGGCTCTAGTAACTTATGAAAAATAAATTACAAGTTACAAATCACCCTCGTTTTAGTCACATTGTCAAACTTGCTAATTAGAAATCACTCGTACACAACAATACTTAAGTAGCTGTAAAAGTCACAACTAATAATTTCCATTGACATTTTATAATATTTTTTACTTCATTATTCCATGTAAGACAATGTATTGTTCCCAACTGCAGAAAAGCATATTCATTTCACAACACAAACAACCATTGTAACCTGTAAAACCATTTCACGATTATTCTGTAACCACCGCAATGGCTTTTAAAACCATTTGTGAGTGTGAGCTCGTGGAGAAGTAGGAAGCAACAATGGTTTAATGCTGCGTAATTGGATGACTACTTCAGTCATCTTTCTTTTGCTCACTCCATCTTTCCTACAGCCTTTGACAACAGCCAGCTAATCTCAGTATCTTGCCTACCTAAATTGAGTGAGCTTGTCATTTTGGATTATCCATGTTCCTTTCATGAAACAGCTCAGGATGCATGTGTACTCCATCCCCTAGTCTCTCTGCCCAGTCTTCACATTTTCCTTTAATTCTTATCTTTAATTTTATTTATTCTGTCAGCATGTACTTTGTAATCGGCCCAAACTTTACATTTTACTTCAATACCTTTTTAAGTATGTTACATTTTAATGTTTATAGTTTTATGGGGGGGGAGCAAGCAACAACATGAACGTGAAGCTAGAGTTGATTTGCTCGGAAGATTCCACAGTTGGGTAGAAACTTGGAGGAGGTTTGGGGGGGTGTATATCTGGCTAATTAAAACGGAAGGAAATCAAATGAAAAATAATTCTTATGGTTTGTCAATCTAGTAGCTGTTCAGGATTAGGTATTAAAGGCTAAGTCAAACAAATAGAGAAATGGTATTTTGTACCGTAAGCTTGGCTGTTAGTGCTTTATTGGAAAGGCCTTGTTTTAGACTAGACATCAACCTATACAAAATAATTAACATGCACTGCCAGTGACTTGAAGGTGTAATCACTCTTCCTTACACCTTCATTGATAGTATGTTCCTTACTGCAGTATCTCTAATCACCACTCTGTCTTTGTACTTTGAGGAAACAGTGTGGTCAGATACACCGAACTCTCAATGAGACCACACTGTCTCTTGTCCTAGTGCTAGTCCAATGTGATCCATAACTAGTGGGCATTGTGTTCTGTCCTAATCCAAAAGGCAGTGCCCCATCACGTCTATTTCACTGGGTGTGTGTGTGGTGTTGCTGCTATATTTCACTGTGTGTGTGTGGTGTTGCTGGCCCCCTTCGCGCGGCGGAAACGGCCTGCAGTAGCACCAACGCACATTTACAACGGACATGCTTTCAAACTCCCGTTCGTAGTTCCAATAGCCATACCAAGTTATTTCTGTGCTCTTTTTAAGATGAATGTGGCCCCCTCCCCCCCCCCCAGACGTCAACTCTGGTCGTTATGTAGGGCCTGCGTGGCGGTGCAGTGCAGCGTAGGCTAATGGGATCTGACCAGTAAGGATGTAGGTTGCTTCGCACAAGCCTGATGTGGGAGCTGCTCGACGGAGGGGCCCGCCAGGCTTTGTGCGCGTGGCCCTCGTTCCAGGGGAGTCTGGCTAGGCCTGCGTTTTAGTAGGACGAAGGATCTAGATAGGTGTGGGCTTGGCACTGAGGGCACTGCGTATGCGCGGCATGACTCATCTCTAAGGCTGGCAATGCCTCAGGCGGCCTGGAGGTTGTGTTGATGTGGCCGGTGCCTGGGAGGGTGTTGCCGGGGTGACCGGGTGAGTTACTGTGTGTCGTGTCGGGGCCAGCCATTCTGGGGACTGACCGGAAGAGATGACGAGGGAATGGATGAGGGATTAGAATGGGGGGAGTGAGCAAAATGGCCTCCTTTCCTTTCTCTGGTAGTTTACCTCCTCTGGGTCTTTGCTGTGTTCTGGGATGCCTGTAGAAGTGACTAACGGAAGGACCGCCTGTGCCCTGTCTCCCTCGTGCCCTGTCTCCACTCACATGTGATGTGTTGCCAAAGGACAGGGGGCTTCTTCAGGCCCCCCACACATCTGAAAAATGTGTGGACATAATGCACGTTTATAAATGGTACAGATGGTGACTGAGTCGATGATCAATGGGCAATCAAAAACAGTCTGATGTGGGCTGATGGGGTTTTGTTTCTCACTAAAGTGTTGAATGTTTGCAGCTCAGTACACCGCTTAATTGCAATAGACTTGGCCTTCATTCACATACTGTAGTTAGAAATCACTGTTACGTTGAATGCTTTTGTAAGTGATTTTGACCCCACCCCTGTTCTGTTTTCCTCAGGCCTGCCACTGGGGCTGGATCTCGCCCCACCTCTGCTGCAGCCAGACCAGCCTCCGCCAGCACAGCCAAGAGCTCCACATCCACAGCCAAGCCTGTCACCCCCACAACTAAGACCACCACCTCCAGACCAGCCTCTGCCAAAGCCAGCTCCACAACACCCTCTGCTGGACAGACCCCAACATCACTGCCCTCAAAAACAACAACTCCCATTAAGAAAGGTACAAGGGCACATCATTATTGGTTTTGTAACATTACATGTCGTTAAACATGTAAAAAAATATATATATATATTTGACAATTCATGCATGTCATAGTTCAGCTTCCACCCTTGTCCTTTCCTTACTAACAAACATCTGCTGGTATTGTGCGTCTAGATTCTACCAAACCTGTCGCCGCCGTTGCCAAGAGGCCTGCACCATCTCCTCTCGCTCGCCCCTCGACAGCCAAGGCAACCAAACCAGAGACTCCCAAATCAGCATCCAAGCAAGACTCGACCCCTAAGAAACCGGCTGCCAGCAGCAAGGCCGCAGACCCTAAGAAGGTTCTAAGCAAGCCTACACCTTCCAAGGACGTCAGTGCCAGCCCCAGGACCCCTGGCACCAAGCCCGCTGGGAAGGCTTCCGCCCCTAAAAAGACTGTTGGAAGCAGCACCCCCATGGCAGTGAAGCGTGGCCCCAAGCCCACACCCGATCCTACGGCTAAAGAGGATACCAACAAGGACCATGCTGCAGTTGCTGCTGCTGCCGTTGCTGCTTCTGCCGTAGCGACTGCTGCCTCGGCTGCTGTGGTCTCCATGGCAATCTCAGAAGAACCAGTGGTGAGTGCAGCCCTGGAGAAGGAGCCTGTTCCTCCTCAGGCCAGCCAGCCTGAGGCAGCCTCAGAGGCCTCCATTCACCAGCTGTCTGCTCACTTGGACTTTGTCCACCTGGGAGAGCCCACCGACGCAGCATCTTACCTGGGAACCACAGTTATGTCGCCTCCGTGCTCCCCCACAGGGCCCATTTCTCCGGCCAGGGAACCCCAGAACGCCTCTCCTGTGTTAGACGTACATGTCCAGCCAGACCCATTGGTCCAAAGTCAGTCGGCTTTGGCTCCACACAGCCCAGTCCAGGAGGAGGTGATGTTCCCGCCAGACGAGTTTCAGGAAGATCACCTGTCTTTATCTGCTGCACCTGGTGAATTTAGAACCATGTCCCCAGTCACAGAACCCCGGAATGCCTCTCCTGTGTTAGACATGCATTTCCAGCCAGACCATCTGACCCAAAGCCAGTCTGCTATGGCGCCCCACAGCCCGGTCCATGAGGAGGAGGAGATGTTCCAGCCAGATGAGTTTGAGGAAGATCATAAGCCTTCATCTGCAGCAGATGATGAATGTAGACCCACGTCCCCAGTCGTGGAACCCCAGAACTTCTCTCCTGTGTTAGACGTGCCCGACCAGCCAGACCACTTAGTCCAAAGCCAGTCTGTTATGGCTCCACAGAGCCCGGTCCAGAAGGAGGTGATGTTTCATTCAGAAGAGTATGAGGAGGATCGTGTGCACTTTTCTGCAGCACATCCTGCATTTAAACCCATGTTCGAAATTACGGAACCGAACTTCTCTCCTATGTTAGACGTGCACGACCAGCCAGGTTCCTTGGCCCCCAGCCAATCTCCTTTGTCTGCACAGAGCCTGGTCCGGGAGGAAGTGATGTTTCAGTCTGATGAGCTGCATGAAGACCTCATGGCTTCATCTGCAGCAGATCCCACATTCAAATCCATGTCTCCTGTCCGGGAAACCCAGAATGTCTCCGCTCTGTTAGACATGGAACCAGATGCCTTGTTCCAGAGCCATTCTGACATGGCTCCACGGAGCCCGGTGCAGGAAGAGGAGATGTTCCAGCCAGAGGAGCCGCAGGACGTCCTCTTGCATTCATCTGAAGCACCTCCTGCATTCGGCATGTCTCCGCCCATCGATGACTTCCCTTCAATGGCTCTGGTTTCTCCCTCTCCGGACCACGAGGAGGCCGTAGAGAAGGCTGACGAAGAGATCAACGATGATGATGATGATGAGCAGGAAGATGAGGAAGAGGAACGACAGCTGGGCAAGCCGTATTCACTGTTTGTCCCGGCCCCCGTAGAGGCGGCCAGACCGGGCGGCTTTGATGGCGCTGCTGGCTGGCATGGTGAAGACGTGTCAGGGATGGATTCCGAGGATGTGAGCAGTATCAGCAGCCGCCTGCAGGGGGCTTCGGAGATGAGCAGCACCCAGCATACGGGCCTTCTGGAGGGAACCCTGAGCTCTGACGCCTTGGTGGACTCCAGCCTCAGGGGCTCTGAGGGAGACGGGGCCTTCATGGGCTCCCCCAACGTGGAGACCTTGGCCAACGAGGAGGAGGAGGAAGACGAGGAGGAAGACGAGCGTGTGGATGTTGACGACATGGACCTGAGCTCAGAGCGGGCAGAGGACCACCAGCAAGTGTCTCATCCGGAGCATGAGGATGAGGAGGACGAGGATGAGGAGATGCCCAGTGAAGGGGTGACCGAGAGTGGCCTGGAAAGCTGTGGGAACGCAGATGAGGACGACTTCACGGAGGAGGAACGCTTGGATAACCTGAACCGCTCCCACTCTCAGCCACCCATTCCACCTTCCTCAGCCTGGGGTCAGACCAACCCCTTTACTGACCCCTGGGCCCAGCCCCCCCTCTCTTCCGCCCACACCGCCTCCAGCCCCCTGTCTGACCACGGGGCCGTCGACCCTGAGACGCCCACCCAGTCCCCCGCCCAGGCATGGCTGGATCTCAGCACCCCCTCCCTGAAGCCCCAGTCTGACGAGGTCGAGAGCGCCACCCCAGTGGAGGCCTCTGCCCCCAAAGCTCCTCCTGCCGTGGGCATGTCCCAGTCCAGCACCCTGAGTGGCAACGCCCTGGCTGCCCACAGCAGCAGTGAGACCAGCACCCCAGAGGAGCTCCGCGACTATGACAGCAGCTCCGGGGTGGAGTCCCGCTCGGACAAGCAGCAGACACCCGTCCCCTCCGCCGTGCAGCCCGACCTCGAGCAGGACCTGGGCATCCACCTGGAGCGAGGTGACGAGGAGGAAGAGGAGGCTGAGACGCTCCCTGCCGACGAGGTCCTGGGGGCCGGCCCTCCTACCGCCCCCGCCTCCGTCCCCACGTCCCCCTCCACCTCAGGAGACGAGGCCAGCGACACCGAGGGCGAGATGCAGATAAACGACCCGGACGCCCCGGTCACCATGGACGACAGCGCCGACTTTGACAGTCCGCCGCCTGCCCACGTCCTGCCTGCCCTGGAGGAGGACGAGGAGGTGGCCGAGGCCCCAGCCGGAGAGGGGGAGGAGGACGGCGGTGGCGGCACCCCCCAGTCTGCCAATTCGGTAGCGTCCTACGGCTTCGACTGCACCCCGTCCAACTCCAATGCTCACTCCACGGCCGAGAGCTGCGGGAAAAGCCCCGGCATCTTCTCCTTGGAGAACGAAGACCAGCTTCCGGAGGAGGCCAAGGACCCCTGCCTCATCAAGGAGCTGACCCTCCCGGCAGCGGCCGCCCAGGCGGAGAACCTGCTGGGAGGCCCCGTGGCCCTGCTGCCACTGGGCCAGCCTGGGGACCAGCCCCACTACATGCTGGGGGGGAAGATGGGAGCTGATGGCCTGGAGGACGTCGACCCCCTGGAGGCCAGCCTCCACCTCGGCCAGCACGGCGGGGAGGCCAGCGAGGGCCAGCCTCCCTACTACTCTGCCATATGTGATAAGACTGATAGCTTTCTGGCAGGTAACGTATAAGTCCCTCGCCCTGGAATGCACCTTCTCCCCCTCGCACCCCCCTCCCACTTCCTCCCCCTTCTTACTCGTGGTTGTTTGTTATTTTCTCGAGTTGGATTAGATGGCTTAGAAAAACGAGGGAAGGCAAATGATGGTAGCAAAACAGAACAAGAAGAAAGAAAAAGACTGTAGAACAGTGAAGCCTCCCTCTTTCATACTACTATTACTACGAGGTTGTGAGTGTATGGCTTAAACTCCTTTATGTACTATAGCTACTACCATTTTCTATTAGAATGTTCTTTTTAAGTAACACTGCATTCTGTGTAAGCCCTGAGGTGCCCCCGACTGACTGGTCTGTTGTGACAAAGACAAGATGAGACTGGAGTGGACTCTACCTACCTGTGTATTTATCCTACTGTTTTTACCAAACAAATGTCTGAAACTTTTTTTGTACTTGCTTGTTTGTACTTTTGTTGGATCCCGTTCCTCCCTACACATTTCCTCCGGCATCATAGAGATGTTCCTGCTTTGTTTTTAATTTCTCTTTTCTTTTCCAAGACTTTACCGTTTTAGTATTGAATAAAGGCTAGATATTTAACATGGCTTTTCACCCCTTACCGTTTTGTTAAGGTGTGTATGCGAGTGTTTAGATTGAGGAGATGTCATGTACGCGGCACTTGGACTCCCCCTGAATAGATTGTCATGGCCAGTAATGTTGCCATGTAGTGTGTGTGTTTTAAGGCATCCGGGTTCAAGTAGTCATGATTCATGCATCTCATGGTTGATCGTTTGTGCTTCAGGACTAACAAGGTTTGGTGGAAGACCCCAGCATTCCTCCGCATCCGTAGGTTTAGACACTCACTGGAGGAAAAGAAAATGCTTCTGTCACTGAAACGCTTTTACTGGGTATAGGATGTCTCTGCTTGCATGTACTAACAAATAAATTGTGTACCTGAATAAATTGAACCATTCTGCACTAGGGATGTTCAAAGTGAATGGCTCACTCCGACTAGGTTTTTCAAAATTCCATTAAACATCATTGCAAGGCACGTTGGTCCAGTTTCTGGGTTTTTGTCCATTAGCTTAGCATGTTTCAATTGTCTAGGCCGGGTGTATGTGTTTACATGACATTCCTCTGACATCACTGTCCCCACCACGGGAATAACTTCTCCTCCGGAAGTGAAGTTTTTCCAGAAATCGCGTTGATGTGCAATGGAATTTTGGTTAAGAGGAAATCCGCCTGTTCAACCATACCCTGTTTCTCCAGCATGTGTGTGTCTCTTTGACCCCCCGTGGATCCAACACAGAACAACATCTCATTGTAAACGTCCTTGGTAGGTGGTATCCCTCAGTCAGACAACAGGGACAACTTGTTCCTGTGACCGCGAATGTCTCGGAAGGGTTTACTTCCAACCGCTCCTCATCCTCTGCAATGTGAAGCCTGCTCAAACCTGCCTGTTTCCTCCTGAATGCGTCACTCAAACGCACCCACGATACAGAAACACACAATATGCCCCAAAACACTGGTACACTCCCACACCCACCTACCTAAATGTGTTCTGACCCACCGAAGAGGATGAGAGATCTCCCTGTCCTGCCTGCTCCTGCTCGACCCGGACGTGGAGTCCTTCATTGTTGGTACTGAAATCGCATAGCACCTCCCCCTGTGTTCCTCCTGCCCTCCTCCCTTGTTTACCTGTGAGTCTTCATTAAAAAAAAAATCAGTTGTGGTGGTTTACTCATTTGGCCTTGCGTGAACGTAGTCGCCTCGAGTGGTGCGCGGGTCTCTGCTGTGTGCATCGTGTTGGATCAAAAAGGCTTTGGTTTTGTTAAGCCCAGGGGAGTCTTGTATTGGCCAGGGTTCTGATCAGCTGGTTATTGAGTGGGGATAGAATGCTCTTCAAAACAGTGAGATGTATGTTGGTGCCACAGCTGAACAAGCCATATGGATGTCATTTCAGAGTAGCTGCTTTGGATGACTGACCTTTTTTTCCTTTTATTTTTTGGTTTGTCCAGTCTTGCATGTTTATTCTTATGTTTTCAAAATCTTGTGTTCATGCAGTGTTATTTCAGTGGGACATCATATGTCAATTCACATTTGGAGTCATGTCAGAAGCTATATTCTAGAGGAAGGTAAGATCACCGATAGTTCTGAGTGGACTCCTTTGTCATTCAACTAGTGAACTGCTTGCAATTCTTTTTTTATACTGTAATTATAAAGATTTACAAACAGTTCTGTAGGAGTTGATACATTTATCTCCCAACATTTAAGAGAATTGTAAGGGCCATTAAATTACATTTTCATCACCTTATACATCTTTTTTGTGTAAACCGTAGAGGTCATTTGACCATTAACCTGAAAGTTCAAATAGTTTCTGGGGAACATGGTCACAACTAAACTTAAATATTCCATCCTCTATCTGTTCTTGTTTAAAGCCAGCCAACATAGGTTAGACGTGACTGTCTATAATCACTATCCTTCAACACAACACGTAAACATGCCATAATACTACCACTTTAAGGTTTTTTTCTGATGTTTAGAAGAGCAAATAAATAACCGTAGAACACTTAAGGTGTCAAAGTCAAACTCATGTTGACATTTTGCTTATTGGTGTTTGTGTGAAGATGTCAATCCCTCAGCACCTTCCTCCTCTTTGTGTTCAGCCTCCCACCACACTCCTTTTCATTCTCCTCTGAATTCCCTGGATTTTGTTGTACTCCTTCGTTCTGGTGCATGCGTCTCTAACGCACATCCCAAGTTCTGTTGACTGTCTCGCAGGAGGGCTCAAGAGGGCCACAATGGACGAAGAAGAATCCCACCAATGGCCACAGAAGCAGAGCGAGCCTCCCATTGGCCTGGAGGAGGATAAAGGGCATGAGCCAACCTTGAACCAATGGGAGGAGGACGACAGCCAGCTCCCTCCGTCTCCCCCGGTCGTGAACGGCCACTATCTCGCGGAGCAGCAGTGCAACAGGAGACCCGCTGACTCCTCCTCCAGGTGCCCTCAGTCTGCAGCGGTGGCCAGTCGGCAGTTGCACAAGCTGGAACAGCACCAGCAGCACCTGAGAGAACTGCAGCGCCGGGAGCAGGAGACGCAGAAGTGGCAGGAGGAGGAGTGTCTGAGGCAGGAGCGGCAGAGGCAGCTGGAGAGGCAGCGCCGGGAGCTCCTCCAACTCCAGCTCCAGCAGCAGCAGCAGGAGCACAGGCACCGCCGCCAGTTGCTGCAGTGGCAGTTGGAGCTGGAGGCGCAGCTCAAGCAGCAGCTGAGGCAGCAGCAGCAGCTGAGGAGTCCCTCCGCGGTCACGCTCTCTCCGTCCTCCGGGCTCTGCACCATCTACGAGGCCATGGAGACCAGCGAGGACGAGCTCGAGGAGGCGGAGCGGGACAGAGGGGGGGAGAGGGGGACGGAGCAGGGGAAGGGTACAACCGAGCGGGCCTGGCCAGAGTCACGCCAGCAGCCCCATCACCGTCCCATTCCTCCAACTGACCTGGACTGGAGCCAGAAGGTGGATATTGTCCAGCAACTCATCAACCAGACCCTGCTGCTGTCTGGGGACAGGGGCTGCCCCCCTCTACTCCTGCTGCCCCTAGGGAGTGGGGGCACCTTGAGCCCCCTGGAGAGCAGCATGTGGCCTAACTTGCTGCTTCCGCTCAGTCCCTCCTCTGCCACTGTCACCTCTGTCAGTAGCTACTCCCCAGACAGCCAGTGCAACTCCCCCCAGGGAGACTGGACGGTGGTGGAGCTGGAGACACAGCACTAATGGCCAGGACACTCACCACACATAGCTGTCATATCTATGCACTGCACATGGTTTCACACACAGAACAGAGATAAATCATTAAGGCACAAGGGTGTGTGGTTTTTTGGCCAATATACGACTGTTTTTTGGCAAGATACATTGCAGCGCTGTGTTGTATTGCCAATATCACACACAATTCTCAAGGTGCCTTATTGCTATTATGAACCATTTGCCAATGAAATGATTAAGTTATGACGTTAAGTGATGTCCTGTGGTTTCATATGCCACAGCTCTCAGCCAATCAGCAGTTGGGTTTTGAACCACCTGTTTTTAATTTAAGCAAAAAGAAACACTGTGTGGTGTGAGTGTGGTGTATGGCCATTATACAATGGCTAAGAACTGATCTTAGATACAACGCCCCACAGATAGCACGAACACAATGCTGACAGCCGTGGTATATGAGACCATACACCAAAGGCATGTCATATCACTTACCTGCCCTAATTGCATTGGCAATTGGTTTATAAAAGCAATAGGGCATCTCGGGAGGGGGGTTGGGAAATATTGCTAATATACCACGGCTAAGTGCTGTGTCCAGGCACTCTGTGGTGTGTCGTGCATAAGAAAGCTCTTAGCCATATTGTCCATATACCACTCCCCCTCATTGCTTTATTGCTTACACTTAGGAACTCGGGAATGTATATAATGTGAATATTCATGTATTGCGTGGAACCAAAATAGGATTAATTTCTGTACAAAAAGAAACTTTGAGATGTACTATTGCTATGACAAATTGCACTTATTTAATAGCATATTTGACCTCAAATAATTATATTAAAGGTAAGTGGGTATAGAATAGGACATATCTTTATTAGAGAAGCTGCTTTGTGTTTGAAAAGAAATACTGCTACTTTGGTTGGATGAAATGGACTTCTTTGAATAGACACAATCCTTTGTCTGTAGGAGAACACTTGAAGTAAAGGGGCGTTCTCAACCCGAAATGGCCTGTCGACAATCAGTGACAAACTACCATAATTCAGTACGGTGCAGGGCCAAGCAAGCCTGAATGATGTATGTGACTGTGAGGGCCATTCAAACTATTGTTAAGACCGGGCCACGCGGTAATAGAGAATTGAACTGTCAATCATACAGGAATAGAGGGTGGGTGAGGGAAGAAGGACTTCCTTGTTCTACTTTGCCTTTCACACACAGTGGTGATTAGGGGCTGTCTGTTCGGGGGTTCGGTCAAGGTTGCGGGTGGTCTCAACCCACATTCCAAACCTACAACCTAATTTCCTGGGTTGGCTGAAATTCAATGGGTTTCGGAGAGAGCACAATGAGGCATTTCCATTTCTACTCATACAGTACTTTAGGCACAGGTGTTTTATCTGGGCCAGCTACACAATGATTGTGTAGTTATAATAAATCGTATGTGCCATCAGAAATATATGGTGAGTGTTTTAGTATTAGTAATCTCAGTAAGGACATTAATGAGTTTAGACTTTAATACGTATTTTGTCTGTGCAGTGGGTATTGTTTCTATTTGTGTTATTTGCATTAGTAAATAAATGCTATAACTGTTTTGTTTAGTTGAGTTTATAAATCGAGGTAGATGAACACTGCCACCTAATGGTTAAATTAGATTAAGCTATTGTGAAGAAAAACGAATCCAAAAACAAATGTAATGTGGGCATACTTTGTCATTGTTAACAGTGTAACAGTAATATAGCAAATATATGTTTTGTGCAAGCACACCTACAGACTGGTAAATTAAGCTATTCTCTGCTTTATACTACCTGAAAGGGTAGAGTGCTTTTAGTATGCTTTTCATGTATGTCATGCAGTGTATGACAACTTTCTCAGTTTTAGTGTAGAATTTTTTAACCATATCTATGTAATACATTGCCCTTGAAACTATTTATGTTTCGTATTGTGAAGGAGAGATGGGTCATGGACAAGGTAATAAAACAATGCATGTTTTTAAACATGTATGGTACTGTAAGTCTGCTTTGGATGTTGTACTGTTCATAAAGGATTACAATAGTACTAAATGCATACAATGTATGTGCTTGAAGCTACGTTACACTGTCACACTTGAATATCGCAATGCATTGAGAGCAATGTACCAATGTGAAGATCATAAAGGCATACAGAGACTTTATATCACTAAGACAATGATATGCTCTAAGCTTTACCAGTTAACAATGGAAATAACTTTACAGTCTAGTCATCAGGGGATTGTTTGGCTGAGCACAATATAGGCATAATCAGTGTTTAAACTTAAGATTCGATTTTCTTTATTTACTTTGCCTAAAATTATTTTTGTTTTAGACCCCTGCTGAATAATAATTCACAATGTATTAGTAATAATGTTGATATAAAAATACTTTTAAGTGTCTGGTAACAAACACGTAATTAACACATTAGTATGCCTACTGAGTTTACGGATATTGATTTCTAAGACTCGGTGTACAGTTAGCCACTAGCCACTAGGCTTTGCTGCGGTCTCATTTAGCGATACCTTAAGTTGGACAAAGAGTTGTTGTTGCCTACTCTGTAAAGTCTTATCGAATGTAAACTAAGCATGTAGGTTCTAGTGTAATCAGTAACCAAGAACGCATATCGCGTAATTAGAGTCAATAGCAATATATATTTTCTTTTAACATAACATTACACTAAATGTACAGTGGCACGAGATATTATAGCAGGGCTCATTATCCAGTCCTGGAGGGCTGTAGCTTTTCTGTCTTGGCTTTGAATCAGTCGAGTGGGTTAAATCTGCTGCAGCCTGACTGATCAATGAATGACTTTGCATAAAAAATAACTATTGATTATGTGTAGATCTCCAGTCTCAAATTACCCATGTTACACTGCGGGTTTGATCTCTCGAACCTTATTTGAAGAAGAGGATGGAAAACGTCAGTGGCTCGTCTCTAGGACTGGAGTAGAGTAGTTAAGTACTATAGACAGGTATAGGAATTGCAACCTTAACAGCACTCATAAGGAATTATAGCCTTTCCCTGACGGAACCATGGATGAGGCACTAAACTAACATACATAACATGTTGCAATGTCGGTTGGCGTTTAATGTAAAAAAGGTAGGAAATGCTCGTTTTTACATTGTAATACATGAGTCCATTGAAACACTCAGTTTGTTTTAATAGATTTGCAGGGTTAATATTACAAGGCGCGAAATTGTATATCATCAACATGACCAACAGGACGCGCGCTACCTCACACGCGCTCTGGCTGCTAGTGCTACCTTACCGGTGCCCGGAGGGGCTAACAAGCGTCAGACAGTTTTTGTTTTGTTTATTGACGATTACGCGCACACTGAAGGGCTGTCATAAAGGAAGGAGTGGATGGCATTACAGTTCACAAAGTCAAAAAATGTGAGATGTTTATTTATATTTCGCCTGGATTAAAATGAAGCATAAGGTCAACGCTTACGTGAACGTTAGCTTCACCGAGGATATGGCTGGATGCAAGTCACATTGCCTAGAGAGTCTGAGTTTAAAAAGCAATGATGCAATTATTTCTGAAGCTGTCATGCTCTCAATTACATGGGTAGAATGTCAGATGAACCGGTAAACGCCACCCGTCAAACTACTCAACAGCTATAGTTGAACAAACAATAGACACTGGGATAAGCAACTTGCCATTTTGCAACATGGACAAAAGAAGATAATACTACTATTTATTTGTTTTAAGATGTCAAGCACCTCCGTACTGAACACTCCATACGGTTAGTGTACCGTCATTTTAAAGAGCGCTGCTTTTGTCACGTACTCTATTACTGCAAATAACGGCAAATTAATTGGAACTGATGGTATGGTAGATCAGTCAGAAATTATTTGACCATCGAGAAGAGTTCCTCTGCTACATTTAAGAAGAGAAGTCATTCATCTACTGTGGTAGACTATGTGAATAACAAAACATGGCTTTCATAAACGACTCTATACAAGTAAGTTGTCTAAGATTTTCTTAAGTTTTATTATGAACAGAGGCTTTTCTTTAGATTAAACGCGTTAGCTAATCATTGTCCTATTCGAAGAAATTAGTGCACGCCACGGTGTTGCTATATATTCGTGCACGCCACAGGGGTTGTTGTTACTTATGTTTGGCCTTACACACTTCCGCTGAACGTTGGACAGTTAATCTACATCTTGCCGAAAGTCTATCGTGGCTTTAGACTAATGTCTTTTCAGCTACTGTTGCAAACTACTGTGCTGATGTCCACGTACAGCATCACCTTGAAACGTCAGGCCTGTGTTTTATGTCCCCCATATTTGCGACGGTTAAACCGGGTTAAACAAGGCATAATAACGGCGGCAGTTGGTGTGTGTTACCAAAGCACGGTTACATTTGTGCGGGTGACTGAGTGAGGTATTGATGGTGTGTAGACAATGAAATTCTGCACGCTTATAGGCAGGCTGTGTGAGAGTAATCACCTCAGCATTTTTCACTTGTTGCAGAACGCGAAGACATGTTTTTTTATGATACTTATGCATTTGATGCCGTTTCATCTTTTCAATGCAAGTTTTAATAGGCAGCATAATTTCGTGGTCACATGTTTCATGTTTGCTGGTAGAAAAGGGGCATTTCTTGTTGTGTGTAGTTGTTCCACTCAGGTGAGTAATGGTGTCATAAACATGAACCTAATTAGATGTCTCATGTTACCATGCTGCATGTAACACCTCAGTTCAGGAAACTGCATTAAAGGGAATTGTTAGGTTGACCAAGACAAGAATCCTTAATTAAAAGGCCTTTTTTTTTATTTGGAACACTAAGCTATGCTTAGATATTTTCTTCATGGGTTCTGACACACAAAAAAAACACAGCAACACTTTAAAATGTAAGTTTTTATTTAATAAGACCTGACATACACATAGAACACCTAAAACCAAAGAATTACATCTAGATTTTACTGTATAATTGATTGAAATGTGATACATTGAAAACTTAACATCCTGCTCCATTGCACTTTTATAGAGTGCAAGGGTGCCAGATTGGACCAGATCAGGGACCTACAGTATATGGCGTTTGTACAACATCCTGTAAAGTAATTCATGAATACTGAGAGTGAACATGTAGCCCAAGCTACTATATGTCGACTTTGACACATGTAGGCTAGTTACTTCCAATGGTGCCGCTATCAGACTTTTTCAACTCTAAAATGTCTTTGAAAACAGGGAGATCATCTGTGGTACATTTGCATAATAAAAAGATAATGTACATATTAATGCTTGAATTACTTTTCATTGGGGGCTTGGTCTCTTCTTGACTGACGTAAGACAGCGCTGCAAGAAACCCCTGTCGTTCTTGCAGCCCATAAAACTGATCTCTCTCAATGTCTTAGGAGCCTCACGCGTCATGTTATCCAGTGCATAGGACAGGGCTCGACGTTCCATCAGGGTCCAATTCCTCTCTCTGTTTCTCTCTACCACTTAGTCATCCAGCAACTCTTGCTATCTCATTTATTGATTCCATGTTTGTTTATTTGCCTCTATTCCCTGCTCCCCGTGCAGCTTCAGCGAGTGTAAAAGCAGAGTCCCCATGGGTATCCCAGTCTGATGCGATGCTAACACACCACCACCCATACAGACGTGCACCGTGGCCTTTCCCTCATACATCTTTTATATGTTCTGGGTTTCACAGTATTTATCAATACTCAAGAGGAGCACTGTGAACACTCACTGCCGGACATTGTGTGTATATATACAAGGATTCCATCCTTTTTTTCTGTTGCTTTTTGACAAATTACTTTTTATTGATCCGGCAGGGGAGTGGAATGAAATTCTCCAATAATGACAGATGGTGTTGAATGTCAAAGAATGCCTCCGTGCTCAGGGTACATGTGTCAGTAGACTCTAAGCCCCAGACACCTGTTGTGCTGTGTATTAAAAAGACGTGAAAAAACACTATCCTCCTCACGAAAATAACAGTGGCTCCAGCATCACTGCTGATAGCTTCATGGACAGTAGGATTTGCTGACCCTGGCCATTGTTGGACTCATATGTTGGCATTACACAGGATTAAACTGTCTCTACTATAGTCAAGATCAGTACAGTAAAAAATAGTAGTAGTAGTAGTTATTTTACTGTACTGTATTTTTTGCCAACTAATTGTTTCTGTAATTCTTTTAACACAATGGTCTACTTTTATTACTTAATACATCAAATTCTTGGTTATACCTCCCTGATCTTGAACATATGTAGGTTTTGTAAACGACAGGATTCTTAACTTTAGCAGTAACGCCTTTCCCTAATCCCAGATTCAGGATGAAAATATGTCAAAAAATATGTCCCTTTATTTTTCCAAATAAATATCTATAGTGTCTTAGGCTTAATTTGACACCAAATGGGATGTGCTACTGCGGACTCTTCAAGGGCGCCTTTAAATGGAAATGGCCTATAAAAGATCACAATCTAGGCACAAAGCCAAAGCTTTACCTTGCCCGTCCAGTCTTAACAGCTGTTCTTTTGGGAGTCCTTCTGGTGCCATGCTGGCAAAAAACTCTTTGCCTGTCCAGATTAGTTATGATTACTACCAGTGCTTAGTGATATATTTAACTATACATCCATTATGATGCACAAGACACTTAAAACTGGGTTTTGATTTCTATAAGTAAATACTTTCTATAATGGTATTTCAATGTTCAGTTTGTTATGTGATATGCAACTTCAACATTTAAAAAAATATAATTTAATAGTAAAAATAACATGCGTTAGAACTACTGTAACTTTGTATTTATTTTGCCTGGCCTTTACCCACCGTAGTCATGGCAACAGTTATGAAAGGCAGGTCCCCGTGACGCTGCGTTCACACTGTTGTTTGTGACTGTGCTGTTGTGCAGGTCATTTATGTCGTGAGTGTTTTGGAGGCCAGTGTATAACAACCATCAGATTGGCTTCCAACACACCCAGAATGAACTCATCAGAAAGCCCCAACCCCACGGCCAAAGGAAACCATTGAAATCAGTCCTACTGGGTCCTGAAAGCGTGTGAGGGGAAAGGGGGCAGGGCTGGCCAGCAGGACATTTGAAACATTCCTGGATTAGAGTTTTGATCGGCCTTAATGCTTGATTATAGTCTGATTCTGTGTACTTGCTACTCCATCAGATGAGATGGTCACATGTGCAAAAGGAAGGGCAAATGCCTTTTCCACAGCACACATTATTTACTGCACACACTGTATGTGATTGTTGGAAACCTAAGCCAACCCTAACACCAGCCAAAGTCTGCCCATGAAATGTTGAGGTGTTATTTTATAATGTTCACATGCTTATGTGTTCTTTTGGTTTGGTCAACATTTATATTTGAATTGGGGTGACAGGGGGACAGCTGCGGTGGATGAAATGGAAATCTACAATCACTTGAAAAATATAATATAATATCGTAACATTTCCATGATGATCACCCGCTGACCCATTTTACTAAAGCAATGGTGGATGAGCGAACACTGCATGTCAATTTGAGTGAGTGCGTTGTCTCCATATGTGAACGTAAACCCTCGGCCCATCTACGTTTTAAAATATATTTTCATTTCTGCCACATGATGCCACTGGCATTTGTGGTGCACTTTCTCTCTGTAGGTCACTCTGCCAACCTCAGGAATGTGACTTGTTTACATTGACCCCTGGCATGGGGGTTCTAGTGGAACACCCATGCCAGACCACCAGAACACCTGGATGTTCTCGTGGAACTGTTGTCTGAGGTAGGTAGACACGCCCTTCAAAGTATATCCTAGCTAGCAAAAAAACGTTACAGTGAGACTGAGGTGACAAACAACATTCACTGCAATGCTACTCAATAAACATGTTGAGTTTCCCTCCCTTGACTCTCAATAGGTACGTTATTAGTGAAGGTGACCACTGTACGAAAAGGCTAAATTCTCACAAAACATGATAGCAATATCAATGTCCACCTGGTTAAGCCACTGACTTGCCCATGTCCTTGTCCACCTGGTTAAGCCACTGACTTGCCCATGTCCTTGTCCACCTGGTTAAGCCACTGACTTGTCCATGTCCTTGTCCACCTGGTTAAGCCACTGACTTGTACATGTCCTTGTGTACCTGGTTAAGCCACTGCATTAGTTTTAAAGAACCCTTTCATTTATTTACATGCTTGTCATCAGAACATGCAAAAACATGGCCCAAAATTTACTTTTACAATCTTCATCTGACCCTGCCAGAGGAAGACTGGCCATCCCCCAGAGTTGGTTTCCTCTCTAGGTTTCCTCCTGCGTTTCAAATCTCCTTGTTTTTTGATCCTAGCCACTGTGCATCAACTCTGTTGTTACTTACTCTTTGAGGTTTCAGGCTGGGTACCTGTGAAAGCACTTTGTAACAACAAACATTTACCACCCTTTCATCGAATTGAAAAACAGGATACTTACGCATTTTAAAAGTTTGTCAGCGTTTTTGGCTGTGATTTATTCACCTGTAGGCAATGGGTATGACTGGAATTGCCGGATCCACTAAATTGAAGGGTCGTCATAATTTATGTGTCTTCCAGAAGCACCTGTGCCATTCTGTTTCTTTTTATCTAGCTTGTTGTTGGCAGTCAACAACGGCATCCTTTAAAGCTGGATTGAACACACACTGACCTTCTACCTGGATTGAGTTTACTGGCACATAAGCCTCCACAAGGAGCACAGCAAGGCATTTGAGTACTAAATCCCCCAAATCTCGTATGGTGCTGTCCCATTGTACCATCCTCTGCTGGACCAGTTGGCTAAGCCAAGAGGAATATTAAGTGACTGACAAACCAAGGCAAACAAGGGCAACTTAAATAGGGTCCCTAATTTGAGGGAACATGGTGCAGTACCGAAAAGGTAACATAGAGGTGCCTAGAGGCAGCCGGGTCCTGACTGTGACCCCCAGGTGCATAGAGATGCATAGATGCCCCCAGCCAGGACCTGACAGTGGCCAAGCATAAGCACCATCAGTGAGTGGAGATGAGGTAACTAATGAGAGTCATGCAGGACTCAATGTTTTGTTCCTGCAGAAATTGGCAGTAATCAGCTGCTTTGCAATCCAATCCAGAGCTAGCATTATGACTGACCTGTCCAGCTGGTTTGCTGAAATGGCTTAAATAAATGTGTTAAATGCAAACAGTAACAGACAGTAAAAGTCAGTAATATTTTTTTAAATCTTTTAGTTAGCCTTTTCAAATATATTCAAGGGCAACATAGAACTGTATGATCATTTTGTATTCCATGGACCAGATGTCACTCCAGCAGATGATTGTTACAGGCAAACGACAAGTCATAAAGAATATTTAAAAGTCTCAAATTTGGTGCTAAAATATAGGAGTGTAGCAGTTCATCAACCCATTATCTTCGGTAAAGCAGGAAAAATAGGAATTTTTCATTTGGCCAAAGAACTAACCTGGCTCATAGAACCAGTCTGACCACCTTGGTCTAGGTTAAAGCACAGACTGTGCTGTTAGAGCCAGCCAAGTTGGGCTCTATACTGAGAAGCTTTGTAATCTTTGCAAATTATCTCAGATGGGAGGGATCCATCGTTTGAAAGATTATACAGTTTGTACTAGGAAAGTTTGCAGCGCATACAGTGACCAGATTTTTGTTACCTTGGATGACGGGAAGCAGGTAGACGTCCAGTGAGGTCATGTGATCCCATCTCCTTTTGGGAGTAGTTTTGGATGTTAATGAGAGGTAGAAGTGAATGAGAAGAGATGAGGGAGAAAGTCGAGGAGGAGAAGGAAAAAGAAAAGTGAACAGGGAGATGTTTAGTGTGATTCCTAATTGGGAAGTGGTAGCGGGTTATCTTGTAGATAATTGCTGTGGTAACCCATCAGTGGCATGGGTAATGGGTTCAACCATCCTCCAGCTCTTCCCCTGCTACCCCAGGGGGGCCTCTGCCTCACTGCTGCTCTGTATAGATTAGTTTAATCCTTCCATTTTCAGATCCCAAAATATCTTGGGTCAACAACACCTCTAGGGGTACTTGCTGTGTTTTGAGGTGGCGTTTGACTGGGAACTTTCCACAGTCCGTCAGCCCAAGACCTACAGTTTTGCGAGTAAGAGGTTGGGTACTTGCTATAATTTAATACTTCAGTGTTTTGTTGTAGGTGTTATTCACCAGGTACAGCTTTGTACAAACCGTGCCGTGCATATTAGTCATTTTACCAGTAGTGAACAATATGTGGCTTCCCCGTGTTGTGCTTCCCGCCTGTTTGCGGCCGCCTGCCGTAATCGCCGGCAGAACTAAAAGAGGATAATCATCTGATTTATTGGATGCACTCTTATCCCCTCTACCATAATCATATTTAATCTTCTCGCTGTAGCCATTAAAATCTGGTTGCTATTTAAAAAATAAAAAGGGCGTTTGTGCCCTTGGTTACATACTCCCTTGACTGCTCTACGTGATGGGGCTATAGCTGTAGCCCATCCTGCTCTCATTTTGTTTACCCAAGTCTATTCTAGATAGTACATTATTTCTGTGGTGATATGTTCATGAAGCTGAAAAATAAATAAAAAAATGACACCAGCCTACACTGACTACTGTGAATGTCACAAGCTAACATGCTAGACGTGGTTAAAATAAGTTAATGAAAGCACCATTTCAGGTAAACAGGCTGAAAAGTTGTTGCCTGCCTTCGTTGTGCTCTTGTTCTATGTATATAATTATAACACCCCCTGGAAAGTGCTGAAGACTTTTGTTTCACCCTTTCTCCCTTGTTGCTTCATGCAAGCTCTGTCGGATGGGGAACGTCAGTGAACTGTGATCTTCAAGTCTTTCCACTAAGGTTCAATAGGGTTCAAATCCTTGGATAGATCCAAAACAATTCTAGCTCATTCCTTAGGCATTGTTCAGAGGACATCCTACAAAACAGAAGAATTTAAGTAGATCTTAGTGCCGGAGCTGAATTGCTCCTCTCTCATCTTCACACACACTTCCATATCAATCAATCAATCAATCAAATGTATTTATAAAGCCCTTTCTACATCAGCAGTTGTCACAAAGTGCTTTTACAAAAACACCCAGCCTAAAACCCCAGAGAGCACGCAACAACAGAATTGAAGCTGGGGGGGGGGGCCGGAATATAGGAAGAAACCTAGAGAGGAACCAGGCTCAAAGGGGTGGCCATACCTCTTGTGGCTGTGCAGGGTGATGTTTAAGAATACTGTTAATAATTAATAAATTCACATGAGCTGTGTCCAGAGTCTAAAATGCCTGATCTAGGTGACAAGCATGATCAGATTAGCAGGACAGGAACAGTGCTGGGTGGGTTGATTAGGGGTTCAGCCTGGTGGCAGCCGGAATCATCAGGATCGTCCATATTGTATATACACACACTCACATGCATTTAATGCTTTAGTTATTTACATGGTTTGTGGGGTATTAGTTGTGGGTGTGCTGTGGCATATATGATTTGGTCTGCTGCAAAATCCCTGCCGACTGTTGTTTTTTCGTCACCATCCAGGGGCTGTGTGGGTGGCAGCGTAGATGATTGTCTGTCAGTCAGTCAAGGTGTCCCTGTCTCTTCATGCTCCCTTTTACACACAATTCACACTCTAATGAATTCTTCCTTTTACTCCAATCAGAGTATGGAGGTCCTTCGTGGTTGTTTTATTGTTATAGCACTCAGTAAAACACTCAGGGGCCTTACTAACAAACCTTGGATGGATTACGCTGTTTAGCAATTCCCACTACTATCTTTCTGCCCCACATCAGGCTTGAATGTGTCTCTGCTTCACAACACAAACTACTAGTCTACTTGTCTCTACTGTACGAGATACACAGCTGTAGTAGCACTTAAGCAGGAGTTTCATACAGTCTATTCGTAAAGTATTCACAGTGCTGAACTTTTTCCACATTTTGTTATGTTACAGGCGTATTCCAAAATGGATTGAATTCATTTTTGTCCTGCAAATCTATTAGAAATAAAAAACGCTCAGGTGCATCCTGTTTCCACTGATCATCCTTGAGATGTCTCTACAACCTCCGAGACCAGATTGTATCAAGGCACAGATCTGGGGAAGGGTAAAAAAAAAGCCTGCAGCATTGAAGGTCCAAATGAGCACAGTGGCCTCCATCATCCGTAAATGGAAGAAGTTTGGAACCACCAGGACTCTTCCTAGAGTTGGCCGCTTGGCCAAACTGAGCAATCGGTGGAGAATGGCCTTAGCCAGGGAGGTGACCAAGAACCTGATGGTCACTCTGACAGAGCTTTAGCATTGCTCTGTGAAGAGAGGAGAACCTTTAGGAGGGACAATCCAGCGCTACACCCATCAGGTTTGTATGGTAGAGTGGCCACTCCTCAGTAAAAGGCACATAACATCCCGTCTGGAGTTTGCCAAAAGGCACTTAAAGGACTCTCAGACCATGAGAAGCAAAATCCTCTGGTCTGATGAAACAAGGATTGAACTTTTTGGCCTGAATGCCAAGCGTCATGTCTGGAGGAAACCAGGCACCGCTCATCACCTGGCCAGTACCATCCCTACAGTGAAGCATGGTGGTGGCAGCATGATGTTGTGGGGATGTTTTTTAGCTGCAGGAACTGGGAAACTAGTCAGGATAGAGGTAAAGATGAACGCATCAATGTACTGAGACATCCTTAATGGAAACCTGCTCCAGAGCGCTATGATCCTCAGACTGGGGCAAAGGTTCATCTTCTAACAGGGCAACGACCCTAAGCACACAGCCAAGATAACAAAGGAGTGGCTTCGGGACAACTCTGTGAATGTCCTTGAGTGGCCCAGCATGAGTCTAGACTTTAACCCAATTGAACATCACTGGAGAGATCTGAAAATGGCTGTGCACCGACGCTCCCCATCCAACCTGATGGAGCTTGAGAGGTCCTGCAAAGAAGAATGGGAGAACTGCCCAAAAATAGATGTGCCAAGCTTGTAGCATAATACAAAAACATATTGTCTGGATGCGCTGTATGAATCTAAGCGTTACATTCACCCCTCAACCTCGACCCCAGCATCAATTCCAGTCCAAATAAAGATATGCGGTTACAAATGACCAATTAAAAATAAACTATTACAAACGTCTCTGCTATGTACCTCCAATCAGAGACGCTTTAGCGAAATATTCCAAAACCTTCACTAGATTAAAGTTGACCCAATTTGCATACCCTGATCACTTGCTGGCAAATACAGTATATGTGTTTCAATTCCTGTCCAATTTCTGCTTTCCTACCTCAAGTACTGGACAACACATAAGCAATGCACCCCAATGCACTTATTAGATTTAGTTGGCAAGAAGAATATCTCAGGGATGAACTCAGGTGCTGCGTACATTAGAGTTGTTTATCCCCCTTATACCAAAGTTACTGGCAAACAAAAACATTAAGACATATTTTCCAGTAGTAATATCTGTTTCCAATGAAAGCAAAAATGTTTAGCACTTCAGTCATCAACTTTTATGGCTGTTTGTGCAAGAAAATGTGCAACTCTTGGGAATTCTGAATGTGCTTATTTGGAGGCTTATCATAATTGCAGAAAACGTATTAGTGGAATTATGGCGGTTCTAGGTTGTTTCTGACAAGGACCCTATGTTTTTTATTTATAACTCTTCAATCTCTGAATATGGAGGGGGAGGAGGTACTGTAGAAATGGTCGATAGTGGCAATTGGAAATGAATGTTGCTTATTAACCCAAATCCAAACATGTCTGCCAGCTGCCTGCCTGCTGTCAGCCTGAATGGGGTTGTGAGGATGAGAAGATGGGAGGTGAATTCACACAAGCCAATATATATTCCCTTAACCGTACTCTTCTCTCTTTCACTTTTTCCCATTCTGTAATTGTTTATATTAAAATGGTATTGATGTATTTGACTTTGAATCGTTATTATAATGTGTTCGTAAGAATTGTGTAATTTCACTGTTAACGAAAACAAAGTTCAACATTTTGGTACGGAGCCTCGGGAATCCCTTGTGTGTATGCTGACCATTGAAGGACTAGGAAATGTGTGGAGATCCTTACAACATGGGGCGCTGCATTATCATGGGAAACATGAGATGATGGAGATGGGTGAATGGTATGACATCCCTAACCCTAACGTCTGAGGATCCTGTCAGCGTATATCTGTGCAATAAATTGACATCAATATTATTCACTTGTGTTTATTGTCCGTTCCTTATAATAATCCACTTTGGAAACTCTGTTGACCGTAATCCACTTTGGGAACTCTGTTGACCGTAACCCCCCATGGGAACTCTGTTGACCGTAACCCACTATGGGAACTCTGTTGACCGTAACCCACAATGGGAACTCTGTTGACCGTAACCCACTATGGGAACTCTGTTGACTGTAACCCACTATGGGAACTCTGTTGACCGTAACCCACTATGGGAACTCTGTTGACCATAACCCACCATGGGAACTCTGTTGATCATAACCCACCATGGGAACTCTGTTGACCATAACCCACCATGGGAACTCTGTTGACCATAACCCACCGCCACTATAAGAACTCCCCAATATTTTATGTTATCTCATTGTGGACTATGGCTATTTCTTCAGTAAGAAACCAAGTTATCTTCAAAGAAATCCATGGAACAAATGATTTTATGTTTGTCAGTCTGTTTTTGGCAAATTACCTTGGCACATGATGGAATTTGATCGGTTCACTCTGTGCAAAAAAGGCACTGAACTACAAATTCACGTTGTCTTGATGTCAGCCTTTACATAAACAAAAGCTGCTTCGTACACAAGGGTGTGTAGCTATTGATATCCAGTGCATGTGTCATGTGAAAAGGGTTTGGCTGGAAAGCCACTGACTGAAGAGGAAATGTTATTGCAGTTACAAAACATGGCTGATTTTGGTAACATTGCTTTTTAGTTAGAATAACTACAAGTAAGAAATGATTTTATAGCAATATTGGCACCCAAGACATGTTAATGCAGCTGACTGTCACATGAAGTTTGAACTTAGCCTGGCCCAAATCTGTTATAGGCTTAGGCTAGTAGGAAGATTTCAGGCCTCATCCGCCCCTGACAGCATCGTGCTGAAATTCAGAACTTTATGCTGAACTAATGGCACCCATTGAAGCTGAGCCCTGCGCTCTTTCAACTCTTAGTGTCCAAAACGTCTGGCGATGCTCATGATTGCTAATGATTTCTGATGTTTTCTAATCCCCAGACACCTGTAATACAACACCATCTAATCTAAACATTCTGTTTCCTTCAGGGGCAACCTGTTCCAGCACGTTACCATTGTGGCACACCTTTATGTGCTTTAAACCGCTTTGTATAGGCGTTGATAGTTCATCTACGGGCCACGGGTTTACCTGCACTAGCGCTCTCACACATTGGCCACATAATGCTTCTGGTTTAATCCGTGTGTCCAACAGAGCTGAACTGATGTGTCCGGATGACCCCCCACTCCAACATATTTTCCATTATCATCCACATCAACTGTCAGGTTGCGCATGTTGTCCAGCTCCTCCAGTATGGAACATCCATACGTGCTGTCGCAAACGCAATGCTTAGTCTCCCAGTACAGTCTGAGGAGCATAGAGGAGATACCAGGAGACGAGTTGTTACACGAGGGGCTGAAGAGGCCTGTAGAAGGGCATCAACGCGGCAGCAGGACTGACATCTTGACCGGCGTTGGCAGGTCCGCCATTGGCGCCCCGTTCTCTTCATAGATAAGAGCAGGTTCACATGTGACAGACGTGAAAGAGGAACCAGCCTGTGATTTCAATTGTTTACTTAGATTTTCGGTGTGAGTTTAAATCCAGCCCTTAATCGGGTGGCGATTTTGGTTGCCATTGTCCGTCATTAAGTCATTTTTCTTCTTTACCTTCATTTTGTTCTTTAATATATTTATTTAATCGAGGACTGATGTGTGATGTGTGTGTGTGATGTGTGCGTTCCCTTGATTCCTGTGAGCAGTGTAGATTTATGCCTCATAACCAGTAATCAATTAAGCAGCGTCACTATTGTTTTTGTTTTCCATTCATTATGGTTAACTGACCTTTGCTCATGAGTCACCAAGCATCACAGGTGCTGGACTGAAAGGGAAGTAGTGCAGATACACAAGAGAGGTTCCCTAAAAAAATCACCCCCAATGATATGGCCTTGATGTCTATTTGTAGAAGCAGGCAATGTGAGTAGGTAGTCTGGCCATTAAAACTTTATCAAGGGGACGGCTTTCACGCAATGGCTGCATGGAGCTGAGGGAAGCCACGTAACTCAGAGACAGGGGCCCAGCCACCGCTCAACCCATTGACTGAGCGTCGGGTGCCGGGAGTGAGGAAGAGTTGTGGGTGGAGGCTGGGTTCTCCTGGTTCTTTCTTTCTTATGCGACACTTGTTCGATGATACACACATTCCTCTTCAATGTGACTCTTTCACTTCCTGTATTTTGATGGAATGAATTTTCTCAGCAAGTAGACCATCCTTTGTGCGAGTGTCCATGCCAGCCTGTAAGTGTGCGTGCATGAATTTGTGTGTGTATCAGAGAAACATTGCTACATTGTGTATCCGGTCTGACACAGCCATGTGCCGTTCTGATTGCCTCTTGAGGTTTCGGTGACCTAGGGTTGTTTTCTCATTCCGGGCTTTTAGAGCCGTGCCTCACCTTGTTCTACTGCATGGTGCTGTTGGTTGTTGTTATTCACGCTAGCTCCCTCTCCCCACACACTTGCTCCCTTTCCCCACCTGCTTGCTCCCTCTCCCCCACACCTGCTCCCTCTCCCCACACACTTGCTCCCTTTCCCCACCTGCTTTCTCCCTCTCCCCCACACTTGCTCCCTCTCCCTCCACACCTGCTCCCTCTCCCCACACACTTCCCCCTCTCCCCCCACATTTTCTCCCCCTCCACCCCACACTTGCTCCCTCCCCCCACATTTTTTCCCTCTCCCCCCACACTTGATCCTTCTCCCCCCACACTTACTTCCTCTCCCCACACACTTGCCCCCTCTCCCCCCACATTTTTTCCCTCTCCACCCCAC